>JXSR01S052781.1:2854-14404 GCA_000969725.1 Ophiothrix spiculata
TAAAACAACAAGAAAACAAAAGGCTGTTGAATGTGGAGTGTGACTTATGGACTTGTGGGTTGACTTTTGAGGTAATGTTCAGATCTCTCAAAAAAGCTCTTCTCTTTCGGTTGTTGTTTTATTGAATCATCGGGATCAGGACCTTCCAAACCCTTCCTTGTTTCTTTAAGAAGAGTTGCGTGGTCCTTAGCTCATAAACAATATTTTATATAGCTTGAGGTGATGGGATCTGGAACGGATCCGTTAATAACAGACAAAACAGACGGCGATCTTCAACCGGACTATGAGTCTGATGATACCTAATTGCAACAAAATGTCAGTTGCTACATTGTTGCGCCATGATTTATCTCCTGGCATTGGTTGTCAAGATTGTGCACTGATATTTGAAATGACCATTAGTATTTTGATCTGCATCACTGAATCTTCTTCAGTATCGCTGCAAAATGAGTGTCTGTTTAATATTTTGAATGTAGCGTCAAATTAATCAATGCACTATTAAGATATTACTCACTGCTGTGCAGTAAAGAGTTCGTGTTGAAGCAAATTTGTTTGAGATAAAAATTGGGTCCCTTTACTTAAACGGCTGTAACTTTTGAATGCATCGGTCAATTTCAACAAACTAAAATTCTCATGAAAGCTGATTAAATTTGCTATTTAGCAAGTATAATTAAGGTTGATAAACATAAACAGATTTCCTGTAAAAAATTCCTCCCGTTGATTACACTTTAATTTGACTCACCCTGTATAGCCCCATTTTAAGTTGCCTTGTTGCACAGTTATGGTACATGTCAATACATTGTTCTACCTACCATCAGAGGTGGTAGCCTTCTGGTGAGGTTGAAGTCTAGCTGCAAACTCTTGCAGCTGATCTCCACGGATGATCCTGTCCAGATACATCTTTTCCAAGATTGCATATGATGGAAGCTGTTGGCATCTTTCATCCTTGAACAGTGTTGCCAACATCCGCGACCTCTGCTGACCTGGTGAGAAAAAGTGAGAAATAGGATATTTATAAACCCTAACCTCCTGTCCTTCTTAACCTATCTCCATGGAAATGTATGTGCCAAAATTGGTAGTTTCTCATGTTGCACGACTATCACTTTTTTTACTAGTCGACATCAAATAGCCGCCACTTCAACTATCTTGGCGAGACTATTATTGATAGAAGTTTAACCGCAATTATGGTCAGTATTAATGTAATATTTCGAAGGTATACCCATCAAATAAATATATCTCCTGCACAACGTTTACCAGCAGCTGGGGCAAATATGTCATCAACAATTCTTGTTAAAACATAACTTGTGATGCAAAGAATAGAATTATCTATCGACTGAAGTTTGAACCATTAACAGGTGAAGACGGCGCAAAAACTGTGACGACCTCTGTGCACAAGTGGTTTTCAGTAAGATTTCCCACATGGTCACATGCCGTATTCAAATTATCGTCTCTAGTATATAGGTCAATATTTGTAAAGAAAATGATAATAAACATTGAGATTTTTTGAAAAAACACCCATATGTATTATAAAAGGGTATGGTGATGTCATTAAATGTTGTATTATTACCTTGTCTGACCAAAAATATTGCAAACAACCCCCAGAGAGTTTTTTTGTGTGAAAATTTTGCATCAGAGATTGTGGCATGTTACATGTAAACAATATAATTTACCGACAACAGAATGTGTTGAAGTTCATCCGAGAAGTTGAAAAATAAAAACCACACAAAACACACTATTACCAATGGTCACAACTCCAAACTTTTGGCAACCTAGTTGTGCAACGTGAGTGGTTTCCAACAGGACTTGAACCTGGGACTTCTCGCACCCAATCCCATGTCCATCTATACCAAACCACCCAGCAGGTGCTGCCCAGGCAGCAATTTGGTACTCATATAAGACTCCATTTATGATGTATTCAGACTTGGGCTATTTGACTGATTTTCTCTTGTAACCATTTGGTGCCGTTGAGAGCTTTCAGGTTAAAGTTATATACCAGTGGTGGGAAACTTTAGTGCCACTACCAGCCAAAATAGAGAAGAATTTTTTGCTGGCTGCACTCCGACGCAACTCTATAAAAAACAAAACAAAATAAACCAAAAAAAAGCCCCTGTTTATGAAAAAACTCAAAAGCTACCTATGACACTTAATATTACCATCTAATCTACAGGTATGTGCAATTACCTGCTGAAGCTAAAATGGTACAATGCAGTGCATGTTTGAGGGCCGTCATCCTCTCCTCTTCTGCTATAATAGTGCGATATGATAATTCATTGTATCTCTGAGCTGCTTCTATGAATTTCCTTCTGTAGTCCAGAACTCTGGCATAGCAAACCTGAAATGAACAAAAAATGATAACCATTTATATTTAGAGGTAAAATATGTCACAGATTAAACTGCTACTCAACTCAAAGCAAGTTATCATGCTTATATCAGGGATAACTCTTGAACAGAGCCCAGTTACTTGTTAGCACCAGTCAAAATTGGTCAGTCAGAATGAATGTGACATTCGCCACAGCCTCACTGCTTATTAGTCACTAAATGGGTTTGGTCTGAGGGGAGGTAGATCAGTGGTAGGGTGGTAGAGGGATCTGGCCAAGATCGATCTAGCTTAATTTAGCTTAGGGACCGTTCACAAACACTTGTAAGGGGGGGAGCTGATGCGAAAAGGGAGCCCTTAAAATTTTTCACCCTCGTAAGGGGGGGGGGGGGGGGGGGGGGGGGGGGGAGAGGGGGGGCTTAAAAAAAATTACCTCAAATTTTCCGCTAAAAATTGAGTTTACATGCTTTTATGCTTTTCTATGGGGTTGACCATTAATTTTTGTTGCAAAAAGTGGGCCATTAAATTTTTCGTGGTCGAAAAGTGGGCCTTTTTTTGCATCAGCCCCCTTATAAGTGTATGTGAACGGTCCCTTACCAGAGATCTTACGGAATGTAGCACTATAGTCATCTGAAAAAAACCTTTTCATTCTGGGCGGGACCAAATCACATCGCGCGTTAGTGCGTGAACAACAAACCAATCAAATCGATCATCAAGCCGCACAGCTTGACTAAATCTGGTCAACTGGCCGTGAGATCTTCTGTCGGCTTGTTGATCCGTGATGGTGTAGAATAGGACCTGATGATGCATCTTGGATGAGGAGCGATACTGTAGCTATCAAAAACGTAAGTCCAGTTGACCAGATTTAGTTAATGTTTTGCTATTTTAAGCAACCTGGATGATTGACAATATTCATAGAATATGCACACAATCAAGGCCTGACACACACAAAAGTTCAAAAGTGACCTCTTTTCAAAAAAGAGGAACTTTGTATAAAAAAGAGGAAAAACATTGAAAATTGCTGAAAATGAAAGAAAAAGCTAAAATTTTGCCTTGTAGAAATTTTCAAAAAAGAGGAAATCAGCTTAAAAGAGGAGATTTCATACCCCTGCAAAATACAAGTTAGATTCTAAAATGAATCTACAATCATTACAAACAACTATTTTTAACACATACAGCTGAATAGCTTTTATAGTTATTATATCCCTTGGGTTTTGGCAATACACTCATCCTATAACAAAGGGTTTCAAATAGATACATCAGATCAAGTATCACATAATTTCTTTTCCAAGACCCTTGCCATAATTATTAGATAAAAAAGTTTCCCTGTATATTGCAATTCTCCAGGGCATCCCTGCCTTGTGATCTAGGGTCTTTGACTAAACCTACATGTACTAATATTATTCCTATATTGTTGACCAAATTTAGACATGGAGAAATCTTGGTGGGGAAGGGGAGGGGGTGGGACAACTTATATTCATGCAGGGAGTTTCATAGTTTATAATCATATAGTCCTGAAAATTATCAGGGTTTTGACATGACTCAATATCCACCTAAACAAGGATTTCGACATTTCTGTAACCTTTAACTAGGCATTTTCTAATTTAACAAAATTCACACCTGAATCAAGGATATAATTTCTAAATTATGGATCGGGGCATGAGATTAGAATTCCTGATTTCTTTTCTCACGAAGTAAGGGCTAAGAGTAAATTGTACAATTGTGTAGGGAGTGGCCATCTTTCTCTTTCTCTTGCTATCTTTTCTATTTTCGGCATCTTTTTAAAGATGCATTGGCCAGCATGCATAGATTAGCCATTTCTGGCTATCCATGTTGGTACTTCTGTATGAGCTTGGAAGAGACCATGAGTTCATCATGGATCTAATGGCATGTGTCCGTCACGGACCAACCGAGGTAAACAAACTAACAAACAAACAATAAAAAACCTACCATTAGGCGATGACCCCCCTGTTTTGCGGGCGAGAGAGTCTATGAGAGTGAGTGGGTGGTCGGACTTCTTTTTTTTTTAGATCATCCGACTTTGCCATGACAAAGCCACATGAAATGCCTGGCTACTGAAACTAATTATCGCAGTAGATAATTTGTTTTATTGCAGATTCAAAAAGAACACATCTTTAGCTTTTAGATGTTTAACCATAACCTCCTTTTGTTCTAAACCTATCCCCTTGGAAATATACCCGTCAAAAATGGGTGGTTTCCAAGCAGGATTCTAACCTGAAACCTTTCGCATACCATATCCACCTATATACAATTAGCTACAGGGCACTGCCTAGGCAGTGATTTGGGGCTCACATAAGACCCCTGTACATAACGTATTTGGACTAATAGGCCTAACATATTTTATCCATTTTCTCTTGCACCTTTTTGTAGCCTTACAAGCTTTAGGACAGGGGTTCTCAATTAAATTCGTTGGCGGGTCATTAAGGCCAAACGCCAGTTCAAAAAAATGTCTAGGAGGGCCAAATTAAGACCCTTTTCAATGCTTTTCCTATAAACATCTGTATTCCAAAAGCGACCAAAGGGCCAAACAAAAGGAGTTGGCGGGCTGGATTTGGCCCGCGGGCCGCTATTTGAGAAAGCCTGCTTTAGAATTAGATGGTACTTGTTTCAAAGTCATACAACACCCATAAGTAGGGTTACGATTCTTCAAAGTATTACATGTCAGTATACCTAAAACCAAGAAAATGTATATTAAAGTTTTCATATTATGCACATTTCCAATGCAAATACATTTAAAAAATGTTGGTTGTAAGATATTTTGAAGCTGAAATGATAAAGCTTACAGGTTTAAGAAAAGCACGAACATTTCAAACCTGCAGAAATCACCATTTTGTCAGAATACGACTTATGTTTGTATTTTGTATAAAATTGTAGCTCAAAATAAAATGGACACACATGGAATGAGTCTTTTAAGTTTTCATGTTTTTAATTCAAGCATGATTTCACCTCTGAATGCAAGTCCCCTTCACCATTGAAGAAATGCTATGATAGGCCTATTGAAGAAATGGTATGATAGGCCTAAAAATTAATTGGCATAACAGAAAACAAAAAAGAAAAACTTAACGGGATGTGCCTATCTAATGGGTCGCTTTTTTCCATTTGTTTACCAATATCCTTACAAACATGGGTCAACTTTTCTGAGCCCAAAATTTTGTGATTTTTGCATGGCGAAAACCCTGAAATCACAAAATTTGTGAAAAATAGGCCTATGGTTTGAATGGAAATCCTTAAAAATGGGTACCCTTTTGACCAAAATCACCCTTGAAGATGGGTAGGGGGTTGAGGTTCCCAGCGGGTCACCCCTATCCAACTCAAATCTGACTATACCCCCTGGGACAGTACTATGGAGAAATGGTATAATTGAGCATCTGCAATCTCACCACTGATTGGTGGACAGATATAAACTGATTTTCTCTCTCCCTGCACAACTTTCTTTGTCACGCCCATCCATATTTTTCAGATTTTGATGACCTAATTTAGGCATAAGTATTATGGAGAAATTTCATGATAGGCTTTCACCTCATCACAGACTGGTTGAGAGAAATCAATTATGGTCTCATAATACATGCTAATTTTCTTTATGGGATATAGCGATGTTTGGTATAAATGATAAGGACTTCTAAAATCTTTGCCATTCTGCCACATATCTGAAGTACAGTTAAGTTGAAGCTTTTCTGTCTCATGCATAAAAACAATTACTCAAAATTTGTCATCAAATCTACTTTTGCTGAAAACACATCATTGAGAGCCGACATAGACAGCCTGTATTTCAAGCAAAGATAGAAAATACAGAAAGGGACTTCTCTCAGTTTATACGTCTTACTAGTTTGTGATCTTTTTATCAAGAAAACTGTTGGAAACTGACACTCACATTTCACAGGATTTGAAGACACCTTGTATCTTGGTAAGTAACTTAATGTATCGTTCATCATATTTTGAAGGGAACTTCAAATGGTTGGGTTTAACCTTTGTTTATAAGGAGCAAGTTTATGTACAGTAATTGATTTTTGTCCCATCTTTCCAATAATACCAAAATCAAAGTCATCTGTTAATGACCTTGATTTAAGAAGTATACGGGCAAGCTTATTTTGCAAAATTTGAACATGTTCACACCAGTATAGAGTAAGGCCTAATAAAAAATGTTTGTTTGCCCTCCGCGACCGACCCTAAAAATGGCATGGCAAAAATTTGGGTTGCGATTTTAGGGGTTTTTTTCTTCGAACATGTAAAATATGAAAACTCAATTATCAATATTTTAGATGTAAAACGTAAAATTTAGCGGTATAAAGTCACATTTAGTAGTATAAAATTAAATAGATATTTCCTCTAAATAATGACCCACAATCTTTGATTAAGCCCTGAATTGCTTGGTATTCACAATAAAATCCATGGAATGACATCAGTCTTTAAGGACGATCGCGGTGATGTTCCTACCTGTAGATTTTGTTTATATTTTGTCAGTTAATAGATAAGAGTCTAAACTTCAAAATTCAGCAATAAAAAATGGGGGTCACCGATCATCTAAGCGTGCTTAACATCATCTTCATTTTAATTGACGATAACTTGAAAACTCGAGCGTTAGGATAATTATCGTAATTAACTTTTTTTATCTGTTTAATGCTATAAAACCAAATTTTGACATTCTCGGTGATGAAAATTGTTTTTTTAAATTTTACCCCATGTAATTTCATCTTCAGCTATCTTTTGAAAACAGTCGGTGACCCCATATTTTGTTGAACTTGATTTGACATCCATTTGTGACATTCACAATTGACCAGCAAAAAATTAAAAAATTCTACAGGTAGCAAATATTTGAAAAATCAGCATTTTAAGGTATAGGAAATTACATGTATAAAGTTTTATCACCGAAGGCCCGTTGGCTCGAGCATTCTTAGCTACTCGTTACTATCACGCGCCATTTTCGACGCTTACCGGGAAGACAATGCGTAAAAACCTAGTGCACGTGTTGCATTTTAGGCGCAAATCTTACGCTTAGATACTTGCACGCGTTTTGTCAAAATCTTCTCGCCACTGACCAACAAATTCTGTAACACTGTCCTCTTGAATTAACACCGCGATCGTCTTAAAACTATATATGAAGAGTAAAAAAAAAAAAAATCAACCGACCGACCCAAAATTTTAATTTTTCCACTGGAGGGCAAACAAACAATTTTTTTTTTTTGGCCGAAGGTCAAAAATAATACCCAATAGAAAACTCTTTCAATTGAAGTATTGTTTAGGCTTACATCTATCTATAATGTTGTATCCCAGGGTTCTCTGTAATTGAGACCTGTATATCGTGCATGTTTAGCTACTTTAGAAAATAAGGGTATTCCTTTGAGGGTGAAGATACTTTCAGCTGCTAAAACATGGAAACCAATGTTTTACTTTTTTTGAGACCCTTTATTGTGTTAAGAGAGTTTTACATAAAACTGTGAAAAAGGTTCTTACTTGTTTATTTGGGATCCTTACTTCTTGTGGACGCTCATGATAAACATTACACAAACAAGTGCACTCCTACGATCAATACATCTTTCATCCTTTATTTTGATGTATATGTTGTGTGATTTTGATACGTATTTTCAACCCTTACCGTACTTGTTCTGATACCACACATGCGAAAGGCACATATCATGCACAACTTCAGCCAAGTGTGAAAAAGACTGGCTGGTCATGCTTTTTAATGTGGGCATCCATAAAAGGTGGATTTGTTACATTGACAGTGATTTATGCATCAGTTTTTGTCATATCTTATCAACAATCCCATGAAATGTCATAATTTTGGTATGATTTTTAAGACAATTTATTTGACTGATAAGAAATTAAGAATACAACCAAAATGAAGTGATTAATTAGGCTAAATAACCTGTTAAAGCTAATTAGCCAGGGGTGGAGGCGGGTGAGGTTGAGGCATCGTGAAAATTATGCATCATTTTTTCTGTCATATCTCCTTAAAAATCTGTTAGAAGTGTCATAAATTTGATACTTTTTTAAAGACTAGTTATTGTTGATCACAAACAAGTTGGAATTAACCCGAATAAAGTTGATCATTAACGCTAATAACAAGTTAAAATCAATAAGCTAATTTAGCCAGAGATGAAAACAGGTATAAGTGCGGTTGGTGTGGATGACACATGTACATAGTGCATCACATTTTGTCATAACTTTTCAATTATAATATGAAATGTCATAATTTTGGTATGGTTTTGAAGATAATGTAATAGTTTATAAAATCATTAAAAAGTAATAGCAAAATAAAAGCATTTATCAACTCTAATCAACCATTACCAGGAAGGTGTTAGGTATGGATGAAGTGAGTGATATGTAACGCAAATGGGCCTCACCTCAAAAAATAGGACCGGCTATTTTTATGGACACACATGCTATAGGGCCTACAGGTTTTGATTACAGAAGAGACCCCAGTTATGTTTGCATCTGACACATTCAATTCATTGATGTGTTTTACATTGACTAGCATTCATTATCAATATTTTTTAAGGATAGAAAAATAGCTAAATCCTTGCTTACATCTGAGTCGATGATATCCCTTAAGGTGGTATTATTTAAGACAAAATGAAGTTGCTCTGACTGAGATAAAAATAGGCTTATTGCCATTGTTACACCAATTAAGCAAATAAATTGTAATTCCAAAAATTGAGACAAATCGGACAAACAGTTTTTGAGATATTGATGTTTAAAGTTTCTTTGTATTCTATTGTTTTTGCCAATATATTGATGAAGTTAATGAGGAAAACTGCCAAAATGTGCTCATTAATATTAATTTTTGCCAATATTTTATGAATAAACCTTCATACTACTTTTACCTTTAATAATTTTAACTTGAAACTTTGCCAATGTGTATCTATGATCTAAAACTTTAATGTATGATTTACCCGCCCATCTAATTTGCATATTTGCATAATTAATTAGCTTTTTGTATAATGCTCAAGTAATGCGCTTTACTTGTTTAATGTAATCAAGTGCCTCTAAATGCAGTTTCAAATTTCCAGAAACATCTTTTCGATCCACCTTAATTTTGCAAAGAAGTAGGCCTATAAATACAAATATGCAAATTAAATGGGCGGGCAAATCATATGTTAATGTTTTAGGCCATGGAAACACATAAGCAAAGTTTCCAGTCAAAATTATGTAAAATAAAAATAGTATGAAGGTTTATTCATAAGATATTGTAAAATATTGGCAAATATGAATATTAATGAGCACATACAGCTAATTTTGCTCGTTAAGTTTATCAATATATTGGCAAAAATGATAGAAAACAAAGAAATTAAAATCCAATGTCCTTCAAACAAAGACCATTTTGTTCAGTGTTTTAAGCTTTACTTGTTTAATGTAATCAAGTGCCTCTAAATGCAGTTTCGAATTTCCAGAAACATCTTTTCGATCCACCTTAATTTTGCAAAGTAGTAGGCCTATAAATTCTACAGTAGTAATAATGTTATCTAAGCCAAATGTGATAATCACAAGGCAACCTTGGTTCAAAATTTGGATAACTTCTCAAGAGCATTGCTCATTGCAGTTTTGAACATTGGTTAAAGGAGCTTGGTCCGATTGCCTCAACTTTTTTTCAAACTTTCTAAGATTTTGGTATCAAAATTTTGCTCATATTTTTCTCATAACCCATGTGAAATTTCACGGCTGAGTTATGTTCCGTTTTGGAGATATATATGAAAATGTGTCTAATTATGGTAGCCATAATTAATTACATACAGTAATGTATAGGAAGCTCTGAAATACAAAACTACCAATAAAATCAAAACCATTTGACCGATTAAGCTGAAATTTGAAATTAAGACCTCTTGAGTGGTCATCTTTCATGTGACCTTGACAACAAAATTTTGAAAAATCAGACCAAGCTCCTTTAAATGTTGAAAATTCATGAAATACCAAAAGTAATTGTCAGGGGACTTGCATTATTTCATTATTTGAAAAATCTGGGTACATGGATCTGGTCAATGAAATGTCATTAAATACTGTCATAATTATGTCATTTAAAAATATGAAGGGGTAAGATTATGATAAGTTGGCCAGCACTGTTTAAGGTGTAAATCATCTGTGACTGAGCCATTAATGGGGCATTGGACAAAATTTCATTTGTGGATGATTTGCACTAAAAAGGCATTAGCCATGATTTACTTGGGTACATGAAAACTTGTGAAAACTTATTAAAAATCAAAGAAAGACCTTAATAGAATCCAAACAAACAAACCAAGTCATATCACTTGCTCTAAAGAGACAATTTTCAGCCAAATTCATTTCTTAGGGTTCTTTCTGTCAGCAATGTTTCTATTTTTCTAAAGTTCGATATTCCAAATGTACGCCCAGTAATTAAAAGTGAACATTATTCTTTAGGAAGGTTAAATATACTGAACAACATGATTTCTTCATATATTATTAGTGACAAAGTTGTTTTGATTTTAAGAATTTAGTAATTTATTTCTAGAAACACTATAAGGTCGCATGTCATAAGGTGGGCACCCAAAAAAGGTGGCGGTGTTACACTTTTTCAGACGGTGCCATGAATAAAATACTCCAAAACCCCTTGACCTATTAAGCTGGTTCATACCTCATTTTTAAGCTAAAACATGAAGTTATAGTTGGGCTAAGTTTCATTGATATACAAATTGAAATAAAAAAATTACAGCACTTTATATTTGGAAAATCAGGGGTGACGGAGCAGGTGGTGGGGAGCAGGTGGTGGGGAGCAGGTGGTGGGATACAGTGTATTAGTATAGGAAAATTGACATTTTCGACGAGTTGACTCAAATAAATTGTTGTATCATTGCAGTCCCTTGTCATATAAGGTCATGTGTCATGAACTCGCCCCCTTTTGCGTTACATGCCTTATTATTCAATGTATGACACCAATTGGTGTTCAAACTTAGATATTTCACTTAAACTTCACTGAAATGTAACAAAAGTATATATATTTGGAAAGCTAAAGCTGTAAGGAATCTAAATATGTGCATTGCTTCTCGTTATATAGGGTGACCTTGAAAATATACAGGGTGAAACATTATTTTTTGATCAAAATGAACTATACCTTCTGCAATGCAAATTTTTCAGGTGTTATTAGAAATCTTCTTATTACTCACATAATTTGGTGCAAGAACAGATATGCTAACAGAGTGTGGGTAAAGTATTACATTTATGTACAGCGTTTTTCAGGTTTAGGGTGATCCAAAAAACAAATC
>JXSR01S052791.1:0-15095 GCA_000969725.1 Ophiothrix spiculata
ATACAACCAGCAAGTAAAATAGTTCTGATCTTGGGCTAGGATTTTGAGGAGCTTGATTTCCAAGGGATATAGGGCAAACACTTAAGCCATGTTACATTATTTATCAAGATACAGTCATGATTCTTCCCAAGATGCCCATTTCTAGATTACTTTATCTCCCAATGAGAAACCCACTCAGTCAAAACAATCAAAAGTCATGGGTGATAGGGGGCATCTTGTTGGTAGGATCTTATGGTATTGCTTTATAACCTGAACCCGGTGTGAAGCAGTTCAAAATGACTTGGAGATCCCTACAATTGATTGTACATAAATTGCAAGTTATGATTGCATTCAAGAGATTCAATTACATTTACAATGAATACTTGAATCACACACTAATCAAATTCATTAGTCATATTTACAATAACCAGAACTGACTAAATTTTTCAACATTTTTCATGTATATACATAACTCTTGCCACAATTTTATTTTCACCTAAAGACACGACCCTCCAATATAACTCAGTCTATAAAAAAAAAACAATTCAGAATACACATGGTTAGCGCTAAACATTGCTCCTCACGAGTAGAAAACAGTTAAGAAATGCACTGTGTTAACTCCAAGCTTAAAAGAGCATGGTCTGATTGCTTCCACTTTATTCCAAATTTTTTGAGATTTTAGCACCAAAATATTGCTCATTTCTCGTAACCCATGTGAAATTTTGCAGCTATGTTCCATTTTGACGATATATGTGAAAAATTCATCTAATTAGTAACCAAACATGTCATTGATTTATACAGTAACATAAAGGCTGCTTTGACATACAAAATTGCCCATAAAATCAAGACGGTTAAAACTGAAATTTGAAACTAAAACCTCTTTAGTGACCATCTTTTATATGACACTGAAACTGAATTTTGCCAAATCTGACCATGCTCCTTAAGTCAATTCCTGTATAATCAAGTCAGATTTCTAAACAAGTTCTTTGGGCAGATAGCATATGCTTTGGTTATGTTAAAACTCTTACTGAAACTGACCAGCTGTCACATTCAAATATCAATCAATATAAGGTTGTGTAAATGTACCTAAATAATTACAGCAGAAATTTTCACAATCAACTTTCTCAAGATGCCTATTAACAAATTGAGAATTAATATAGAAAATTCAGAACTGTTTTCTTGTTTATAATACAAAATATTTGGCATATTCAAATTTGGCAACTACATAAAACAACTTCTATGAATGTAATCTTCAATTAGAGCAAACAACTTGAATATTCATTAACACTAAAGTTTTCAACATTGCAAGTGAAATATGACAAAATCAATACATGCGTGGTGAATTTTGAAGTTTCCAATACGCAAGCCCTGTACTGGATGGCAATCAAAAATCAACACAAGCCCATTGATTTTGTCATATTTCCTGAGCAAAATGACATGCAAATATTAAATAACCTTATCCATACATGATAGAAAAATTTTCTTTTTGCGAAAAAAGGATATTTAGCCTTTGAAAGGCAATCGCAAGTCAAAACAAATCATCACCTGACAAAAACAATAAGGCCTAAAAATATTTGTTTGTTTGGTGTAACATAGACAAAAATAAGGGTAGGCAGGTTGATTTTTTTTTTTAATTTTTAGGAAAAAATTGCCAAATTCCATGCCTGTTTGGTTGCTTTTTCTATTAATTTTTCAAAAAAGCACAGAAATCACTTAATTTGGGTGATTTTTTTTCCCGACCTGAACTTTTTCATTTGTCCAGAAAATTAGGGTTACTCCAATCAAACAATACTCATTCTGAGGCCTAAACAACAATACACACTTTTAAGTGTTAAAACACACTTTACGCATTTTGTAAAGCAGTAGCAGAACGCATTGCGAATTTTAAGTCCACAAGGCATTCTCTGTATTCTTGACTGTTTTAAAAAAGGCTGAATCATGTGCATAGTGTTAGAATGTATACTATCCTAATCCCATGTGTCATGGCAATGCAAGATGGGCAACAATCATCATACTAATCCAGTTTTGTGCGAATTTAAACCTTGAAAAAAAAAAAAGACTTATTTGCAAGAGAAAATGGTTGTATTATCTTATAAAAACACACCCCTCTTCTAATTCTATCAAGCAGAGAAGGTTGCTGGGAAAAATCATTTTGGATGTGCGCATGCATCAATCTACATCACTCGTCAGTTTGTGTACTTTGACGAATACTTGAGAGCTTGGAATGTACATCCATCAATGTCAATTTCAGGAGAAGAGATTGTTTCTACATGATGATGCGTTTAATAGATGTAAATGCAGATTGAAACCATCACTTCACCAGGTCCGACCTGGAGAAATAGGTGCACTGTGAACACTGTCTAAGAGTGTTTTCAGGTGCATTTTGTCAAAAACTTGTTTTACTACCAAAAGTAGATAAAAGATAAAAAGTATGCATGTGCTTTCCTATACTAATTTGGAATCCCCAACTTAATTCAACAAATGGTCATAAAAGAGAAAGTAAGCATCTTTAAGCCAAATCGTTTGGAGGGTGTCAATATCTACTAAAAACAAACCCAATAAGCCAAAAATAAAATCATGGGTGACAGCTGCACTTCATTTTATAGTATTTCTTTAATATTTCAGGGGTTTATACACATAGGAATGACAAGTATAACCATGGGCGTCATTTCATTTTGAAGTGTGGGGGGTCCAGGGGGCTCCGGCGGGTGTCCAGCGGGCAGAGCCCCTTGGTGGGGTTCTAAGCCCTAGCGTTTTTTGCATTCAAAGGGTGTTCCTAACACATATTTTTGTGGGTATTGTGAAGACATAGCCCTCAGTGGGAGTCGGGGGGGGGGGCGGGGGGGGGGGGGGGGGGGGGGGGGGGGGGGGGAGGCCCCTGAAGCCCTAGCGTTTTTTTGGTATTCTAAGGGTGTTCCTAATACATATTTTTGTGGGTAATGTAAAGACATAGCCCCTTGGTAGGGGTCAGGGGGCCCTAGTGTTTTTTGCATTCTAAGGGTGTTCCTAACACATATTTTTGTGGGTAATGTGAAGAAATTTGCAAATAAATAAAAACCGTGGGGGGGGGGGGCATTTGATATTGTGTCCCCCACCCTTCAAAATGTGGGGAGGGGACGTGTCATCCTGTTCCTCCCTCAAATGACGCCCATGAGTATAACTAACAGATTTTTACTGCCTGTCATGATTTTCTAGTTCTAACTACACCATAACACATTTCATTACATATTTCAAATGCAGATTCTTCCAAACAATGTTAATGCCACCATTTTCGAGTCCCCACAGAGAGCAATTTGATGGTTTCAAATCTGGTTATGAAACCGTCCAAAAGTTTGGACCTGAATTATGTGTGCATCGAAGGTGCAAAAGATACCAAATTCTAAACACTGCATTTGTGATCAAGACCAGCCAGAAAGCCAGATTGGTGCAACTTTCTGGCAAGACCCCGGTTTTGCCCAAATCATGCTTCATGTTGGTTCAACATTTAACGTTCCGTACATGTAGGCCTACTACATAGTTTTTTGGAATCTCCACTTTAAATCTGTAATATTACTACACATTTTTGGTAACAGTACATCTTTGGCAACTACAAATATACACAGTGTTCCCCGCTAAGGATTTTCACTTTGCGCCAAAGTGACATAAAAGGAAAACAATACATGTCGCCATTGCCAATATCAGAAAGATCACCTCAAAAATGAAATTAATTTTGAATATAATCTGAATAAAACTGAAGTAAGTGAACATTGTGTATAACCAAAACCCTATTTTAACCTTTTGTTTTGTGAACCCCTTGCGCCAATTTTTGGGGCTTCTGCACCAATTTCACGACATACGGCCTTAGCGGGAACACTCGAATATATACACAACAAGATTTCCACTAAGGATGGTTCAATTTCAGAGTAACATTGTTGGTGCTTGCAAACTACAGTACCGGTACTTAAACTTTGTATATTTGGTTGTACTCTTTAGGTACTGTATATATATTTGAACATCAGCATATGTGTATATATCTACGCATAAAAGGCAAAAATAGTAAAAGGTGCATTGAATAATTTTTTCAAGCTACAATTCAATTTTCCTATTAGCCGAAAACCAGAGAATTTAGGGGAAAATCAAATCATGTGTGGAAAACCTATGCTTAACAATTTGATTAAGTAGGGATGGTTTAATTTCATTTTTTTTCCAGTTATATAAAAACAAAACTAAGCCAATGGGACTTCTGAATATTTTTTTTACACACACATCACTTGGTAGCAGTTCCCAGTAACTGTGAACTCATGAAGAAAAAGGCACGAGGCATTTTTGTTGCCCAAAATTGTCTATATTGGACTTCAGAAAAACCTGCATTGTCTATATTGTCCGATGGAGTCCGTGTAAGATGACAGCCATCGCTAAACTTAACCTGAAATGGGTTGAGAAATCGCTGCACACGTCTTGTAAAACACTCTTCATCACAGTAGACATGTTCTAGAAAATAGAATCGCCCTCCCTGAAAAAAAAAGGAAAAGATTTGAAAAATAAAATGCATAAATCTACGCATTTAGTTATTATCAGGCATTTTCACTTTTATGTAGTGTATTTAATACCCTGTTCACACTAGCTTCATATTAAGTCATCGGTAGTCGTAATCAATTGCACTTGGTTGTCATAGATTTCAATTTTGGTGTAAGTGTGAACAGGTACAGTCATCGGAAGTCGTAGTTCCAAAAGTCAGATGTCGTAGTTTGGATGATGACTTGGACCATCTTTGGTCATTCGTTTGAAGTCAACTCGCTTTCACTACGACCAGTGGCGTGCCCAGGATTTTTTGAGTGGGGGGGGGGGAAATTTTGTCAATTCAGCTAAAAATTGGCAAATTTCGACTGAATATTGATAATACCTGAAAGTTCGCGCGAAGCGCGCCAAATTTTTCGCATTTTCACATTTAAATGATCAAAAACTAAGGGAAATTCAAGTTTTTCAATGATTTTCAAAACATTTAAAACTATTTTCTTTTCCTTTCTTTTGATTTTTTTTCTCTACTCCCCTTTCTTTTCTATCTTTTTTGTGTCAAGATCCCCGAATGGGCCTTTCCACCCGACTGACTCACCAAACTGGGGGGGGCACGTGCCCCCCCTTTGGGCACGCCAGTGACTACGACATAACACGACTTTTTACAATGTGAACTCAACACATTGTCATAATTCGTGTTTACCTATTGGCTTGTGACCCATGACTACTGCACTTCCAGCGATACAAACTGAAAGCCATCATTCGATGAATCACTGCATACAAATATGTGGGTGAACGCTCCAAAACCCTGTTAATTTATGTTACTACACCTCTTGAATATTTATAAGTTAATACAGTCTTTTTATTGGTCAAAATGTGGAGACGCGTAAAAAAGTATTTTTGACCACTTTTCCATGTGTGCGTTAATACTCAAGTACATCCGCGTGGGGATGTGTTTACGCGTTGCGTCTCTGTGTTTTACACACATGTGGGGAAAGTAGTAAAAACTTCCGCATGGCTCACGGCAAATTACTAAATTTGTAAACTTTTAGATGATTTCCAAGTTATATTTTGACCTTTTTGAGGTGTAGTAAAACAAATACAACATGTTTATTTCGGAGAAGTCTCAAGTACATCCGCGTGGGGATGTGTTTACGCGTTGCGTCTCTGTGTTTTACACACATGTGGGGAAAGTAGTAAAAACTTCCGCATGGCTCACGGCAAATTACTAAATTTGTAAACTTTTAGATGATTTCCAAGTTATATTTTGACCTTTTTGAGGTGTAGTAAAACAAATACAACATGTTTATTTCGGAGAAGTATTGCAAAATACCATATTTCGGTTTTGGATGATCGAGACTTCCTCGAACATCCAACACCTCGGGGACAGTATTTTGCGATACTTCCCCTCAAACCATGTTGTATTTGTATACTATTATCCTCTGCTGTAATAGGAATTGAAAATAAAAATGATTACGACTACCAATGATTTTTGACCTAGTGTGAACGGGGTAAAGTTTCAACAACATTTAATATTTTCAACCTTATTTATTACGGCCTCAAGAGCTAATGTAAATTTTGTAAATTACATTTTGTACATATAGTTTTACTATTGACTTTGCCTGGCTTTAAAGGTGCATGGTCCGATTACCACAACTTTTTTTCAAACTTTTTGAGATTTTGATATCAATATGTTGCTCATATTTTTCTCATAACCAATGTGAAATTTCACGGCTCAGGTATGTTCTGTTTTGGAGATATGTATGGAAATGTGTCTAATTATGGTAAGGCAAAAAAAAAAAAAAAAAAAGAACTCTGTCTCAGCTTCCCAAGGCAAAAAAAATAAAAAAGCAAAAAATCTCCTGAAAACCTAAAAAAAAAGGAAATGTGTAAAATTCGAATTTTTAACCATATATGCGCGTGGGAAGCTGAGACAGAGTTCTTTTTTTCTTTGGCCTAACCAAAATTAATTTTACACAGTTAAGTATAGGCAGCTCTAAAATTCAAAATTGCCTATATAGGTATAAAATCAAAACTGTTTGACCGATTCAGCTGAAATTTGAAACTTAGACCTCTTGACTAGTCATCTTTCATGTGACATTGAAAACTAAATTGTGAAAAATCAGACCTACATGTAGCTCCAGTAAGTCCATAATTAAGGTGCATTTATTACAAATGGTGATATTTCATAATTTCATTAGTACCACACAAAAGCATAGTTTAATTCTAAAAACTGAAACTTGTCAAAAACAACTCTTTTGGCAATAATTACACTTACAGGTTTCAACACCCGTTTTATCTCACACAAAACTTTGTCTACATCCTGAACAGAGCATAGTACCACAGTGCAAACAACGGCACTGACACTATCATCATCAATGTGTTCCATTTTTTCAGCATAGTCCGTTACAATATCCGTAATTTCAATTCCTGGAAAAGCTTTGGCATTTTCCTTCAAATAACTTTGAAAATGTAGATTAGGTTCCAAAGCAATCACTGAGCTTCCATTTGGGAAGTACTTGAAATTGGTGCCAGATCCTGCCCCAATCTCTAGAATGGTTAAGTGATCGATATTTAGTGTCTCTCGAAGCTCTGGCATGTCGGAGAAAAGTTCATCTTTTGCATCCGTAACATAATGAGCAAATTTGTTGTTGCAATATGAACACATCATTGCAAAAAACATGGGATACACTTTTGGAATGATAAAGTAGAGAAGTCCTCCCACTATCACTAAACTAATTATCAGCAACATGGTGCAATTAATTCAGAAGCTTTAAATTTTTTACAATAGCATGTATGAGCACTTATTGCCAACATCAACATCAGAAAAGTAGACCATTTCATTCCACTGAATCCAGATGTGATTCTGTACAAATTTTCAGCCTCATGTAGCACGTTATTTGGTCCAAAGTCCCAGATGTGATTTGCAACACTTGACAAAACATTGACCTATATGTACACGACACACATGTTCAATGCACAACGGCATTTCAATGCAAGGTTGTGTGCTCTCTGTACAATGTACTCTAGATCTAAATTGCACCATGCCACTTTATTCTGAGATTTTTTGTGGCTTGAAAATTTTAGGAATTTCAAAAGCTTAAGTTTTTAATTTCTCTAAACATTTGGATCAACTTCCTTTTGAAATACATTTTGTAAAAGTTATGTAAAACATTTCAACACAGGTTATTTTACCAAAGTTAAAATTTGAGGTTACACAATTGTATACACTAGTACAAGAAAACCCCAACTCAAATAGCTCCCTTCTGTAAAAATATAAATGCATACAAATCTCTGAAAATGCTATCAAATCACTAAAAAGCATTTCCATGTCTATATCCCAATCATAGTGTCACATTTGACCTTGTAGTTGACTTTTTTAGACATTGTCAGATAATTTTTCTAGTATATAGTTGCAGAGGGGAGCTCATGGAGTTGCGGTTTTCTTGTACTGGTAAATCTGTTTAAATATAGCGACTACAGTGTATGTACCGGTACTACAACAATTATCTAATAATGTCTAAAAAAGTCAACTACAAGGTCAAATGTGACAAAAAAGTCAACTACAAGGTCAAATGTGACACTATGATTAGGATATTAACATGGAAATGCTATTTTTAGTGATGTGAAAGTATTTTCAGAGATTTGTATGCATCTATATTTTGTAAGTATAATTAAAAGAAGCGATCTATTGGAGTTGGGGTTTTCTTACACTGGCGTATTCAATTACAATTTACATCCATATGGTTAAGGTACTTGCTGGCTGACAGTGTCACTTTTAGCAAATCACCATCATCAGCCTCCCAGTAGCCAAATTCATTCCTACCATTGACTTCATTGTTCCATTAAATTTACAAAACTTTAAGTTAAAATTCACAACTACTTAAAATAAAAAAAATCTATATTTGCTATGATTAAGCAAACATCATAATTGAACAAATACATAAGTTTACACAGTGTTATTTTTCCTTCGCTATGACTGAGTGTTGATGTATTTACTAATTGAACTTTGAAACTATATCCTCTTGATCAAAGTCGATCTAAAAATAAATGGCGAGCGAACTTGCGACTCAAGATCTAATGTCAAAGAAAGGATTGTTTGATATACCTGTAGTAGTTATTGCAGGCTTGATGCACAGTGGGGGATGACAGGTCACTTTACATTAATGAGCTCAGAGTGA
This sequence comes from Ophiothrix spiculata, assembly GCA_000969725.1. Classification (NCBI taxonomy): domain Eukaryota; kingdom Metazoa; phylum Echinodermata; class Ophiuroidea; order Amphilepidida; family Ophiotrichidae; genus Ophiothrix; species Ophiothrix spiculata. Next base: position 8,655 of record JXSR01S052791.1, read on the forward strand.
TGAGGGAAGGATGAAAAGTTCTGAGACTACATGAAAGTGATAAGGGAAGAATGAAATGTTGTGCAACAAGAAAATGATGAGGGAAGGATGAAAAGTTCTGAGACTACATGAAGTTATCAGGGATGGATGAAATGTTGTGCAACAAGAAAATGATGAGGGAAGGATGAAAACTTCTGAGACTACATGAAAGTAATAAGGGAAGGATGAAAAGTTCTGAGACTACATGAAAGTGATGAGGAAAGGATGAAAGATACGAGACTTGATAGGAAATTTTAGAAGAAAAATTCTGATATTTGATGGAATAATGAGAGATGGTTAAACTTCTAAGACTTGATTGAAACAATTCTGAATCTCAGGATGAAACATTTTGAGGACTAGATGAAGGTTAAGAGAAGAGTGAAAAAAACATCAAAGATTTTAGGTGTTAAGGGAAAGATGAATAATTTTAAGACCAGACAGTGATGATTAAAAAAAGAAAAGTTCCAAGACTTTATGACAGTAATGACATACAGGGTGTCCCAGAAAGAATTAACTCTTAGCTTTGGAAGGTCATAACGTTTAAACAATATAATGAAATCAGAAAATTGAAATTAGGTGATTTGCCCACCTAAACCTTTGACCACAAAATACACAACTTCATTTAAAGTAGACACAAAGATATCTTTAATCTTGAATGAGCTAAAAAGGATCAATTTTAACCCTTAAAACCTTGTATGTGTAGAGTTTACCCTTAAAAGGGCCTGCACGAGTTGTATATTTGTGTATCACCATAATACAAATGCACACCCTTTTGTAAATTTGTATGTATGCTATAATAGCCTAATTGCTCAACCAATTTACCTGTGTGATAACAATCCGTGTTTACTTGGTAGCTGTTCCCATCAAATGAGGTCTGATGATGGGTGGCAGTTTATGGGCATTGAACAGTTTGTACTTCACGTCAGCAAATCCTGCCTTGTCTATGTTCTTCCAGGTCTCCCTCGTGAAATGGCAGTTGTCGCCAAACTTGACCTACACAGAATTTTGAAATATAATAATTTAAGGACAATTGCAGTGATAAGTTCCCACCTGTAGATTTTGTTTATTTTTTATCAGTTAATAAATAAGAGTCTAAACTTCAAAATTCAGCAATAAAAAATATGATGACGTCATTTTCCTTTTGATGGACGATAACTTGAAAACTCTAGCGTTAGATTATTTGACATAAATTAATAAATAACTTTTTTTATCTGTTCAATGTCATACGTCCAACCAAATTTCGACATTTCCTTTTAATGAAAATTGTTTTTTAGATTTTACCCCATCTCACGCTATCTTTTTAAAACAGTCGGTGACCCCATATTTATTTTCTTGATTTGACATCCACTTGACATTCACAATTGACCAGCCAAAAATAAAAAAAAATCTACAGGTAGGAAATAAATGTATGTGAAAAATAAGCATTTTGTAGTAATTATAGGAGAACACACATTAAAAGGTTTATCACAAAGGCCCGTTGGTTCGGGAGCACTTGATTTTCAGAGAAAATTGTGATACATACATTACTACTACATTTGAACACACTACATGGCCTTACCACCATGTGTACACTGTATGCAGCGCCCTAAAAAGGAGCATTCGCACAGGGGACCAACGGCTTGACTTCCGAACCATGGAGCAATTAGAGTAAAGGTTCTTGCCCAAGGGAACAATGAGACATGGACCGCTGTTCGAACCCACAACCTTTATATTACGAGACCCATGCTCAAACCGCTCGGCCACGCGATGAGAAACATGGAAATTGATATGGATAACGCATCTCGTAATCTGAAATTCTCAAAACATGTTGTGAAAAAAACCCATATCAAATAACCAAATGGCCCCACAATTGTAATACTTTTCAAGAGTTTTTTTCAAACATCTCACATGTGAGTACATGTGTTTAGTTATTTTTTGTCTTTGGCTTTACGCTATAAGTCATTTTCGAGATTCGAGTAAGCTTGTTTTGTTCCCAGTCAGGAGTTGGATTCCCAAGATTTTCTAACAACACAAGCACAAATTTTGAAAAAAATTGAAATAAGTCTGAATTTAGGACTTAACCACTTTTCCAACGTGCAAGGATCCATTAAGTTGCCGTAGAATAGGGCCGGATACTGACCCGAGGCTCCAAAAAAGTTTGTTTAAAGCTTTCCCACACACAATCTAATCTTATAACTGTACCTGAAGTGGGTTGAGTAGACGTTGCATGTAATGAGTGAAGCTCCTCTCAGGGGTAAACACATGTTCCATGAAGTAGAATCTGCCACCCTATAAAAACAAAAACAAAAAGTTTTATATGTCAACTTCTGTTTGTGGCCCACAATTTGTTACAAATTTATCAAAATATACAATTTTAAAAAGTAAATATCCATTTAGACATTGAGACATGTATGCCCTCCTTCATAGCAAAACAAGAAGACTGAAGTTCATGTTTAAAGATATAAATCAACACTACAGATCTGCAAACTGCATTACAGTATCCAAATTCTCTTCTGGAACGCCAGGCAGTGTTGACATCCATTGGTCCACCAGTGGAGACGCACAGGTGCTTCTGCTGGAGCGTCATCTCCTTCTGAAGGCGATCGGGTAGCCATATCTCCCGCTTTTTAAAAATTCTCCCGATATCTCCCGCATTGAAAAAGAAATTCTACCAAGATGTTTCACTAGCTTTTATTTTACAGACCGCGTACATGGTACGTTTTGTTAAGAAATTGAAGATGAGGTCGATTTTATGAGTCGTATGTGCGCTTTGGACACCCTTTTTGTCCCTTTTCAGTTTTCAAAAGCTGCATACATTTTTTTTTGGGTGCAGGCCTACCTTTTGGGCCTCATATGTCAGTTGCCCGTAAACGTTACTTGTAAATTTAAGTGATTACACAAGTCTCTCGCATCAGAATTTGAAAATGTTGACAGGTATGCAAGATGGTTTGCAACCAGTAGTCTCGCCTGCTTTATCAACCGCCTGCTGCGTCATTTATGGTCAAGGGCAATTTGAGGTGTATGTCAAATCCATGTGGTATCAAGGGTAAAATTGATCATGACCTTGAAAAGACCTCAAGATGACCTTGATTGACCTCAGGACATATTGTAAGATGACCTTGAATGACCTCAGGACAGATTGTAAGATGATGGCCTCAGGACAGATTGTAAGATGACCTTCAATGGCCTCAGGTCAGATTGTTTTTCATTTCCATGTACTAGCGGCCCAAGCGGGGATGCGCACTTCGTGCTTGTTTAGTACGCCTTCATATCGATTCATAACTTACTGTGATCAGTATGATATGCCAAAAATTAAAAGGTTAGGATGAGTGTCATATTCATGGTGATTAGATAAACCATTTGAATTTGAAAATTTTGAATTATTGCTTGGTAAGTTATTTTCTTCTAGAAGCAAGATCTATCTTTTTAAAATTTGAAACTAGAAACACTGTTTTCACAACATTTTGTGTGCTGGAGTAAAAAATTACAGGGGCAATTCATGATCCACTTTTCATGCTCAAGGTCACCTCTATCAAAATTGAGTTTTTTAACTAAAAAGAATACTTGACTGGTATGTTACAATCCCCAAACCATTCTTTCAAATGTGCAAGCTTGCATTTTTGAGAAAATGTGTCATTTTCTAATTATTGTTGGGGCCCTGACAATAATCACAACACAGTTTGACAGTAGCCTATGGAAATTTTTAAAATACTGAAAACTTGAAAACGAATGGTCGGAATCAAGTGAAAATTTGAGCATACATTTATGCCGTACTCATTCTTAGCTAGAAAATAGGTGAGGTTTTTGTCACATCAAAATAATGAATTGCACCTTTAAAGTTGGTAAAGAATTCGGTCAATTTTCTCCAATATTCCTCAAAATCATGGAAAACTACTGGTAGGTTATATTACTACAGTGGAAACTTTTTAGAAAAGAAGTTGCTGGGGACAGACAAATTACTTCTTTATATCCAAAATTTTGTTATATCAGGGTGGAAACTTTTTATAAGAAGTTGCTGGGGACAGACAAGTTCTACTTCTCTATATCCAAAATTTCGTTATCAGGGTTTTAAAAACAAAAAAAACAAAAAAAACAAAGAAAATCAGCTAAATGATCGGAAAACTAGTTCTTTATAACAGGGCTTTTCTTATATCAGATTTCGTTATAATGAGTTTCTACTGTATATTCTATTGAGCATGTTGAGTCATGTAAAAAACATGTAGGTAAAAATTTATAGTGGGAAGAATCTAGGCCAGAAAATAAGCAAAATTGGGCTGTATCAGTGTGTATATCATCTCAACCGGTCGTTTTCTTTGCAAAATTGATAAGGTTGTTGGGTAATTTTTTTACAAACTCTCAAGAAACTGAGTGGCAGAAAATTTTGATTTTTGTATTAATTTGACAAAAAGATTTGTGTTTTGGTACATGGATGGTCCCCTTTTCTTGAAAATTTGTATTTTTATGGACTGAGACATTTTGATTTTTGTATGAATTTGACCCCCAAAATTGTGTAATTTAGTATGGCTAATATAATTAAATATGGATCATGGATCTAGGTCCCCTCCTGTGACAAAATTGGTATGACACTTCAAATTTCATTGTCCTACCAAACTCAAACTTGAGTACCCCCTTGAAAGGACACACATGAAGTTGGTCTTGGATGATGATTTAACAATAATAAATCTCCACACAAGGGATGAATGGTAAAAGATACTGTCAAGCCAAATGAATTATCATAACAAAAGATGGGACAAACAGATAACTTTGTGATCAGTCATCAAACCGTATAAATCATGATTCCCTGTTTGTTTTAGCTCTTGAACAGTGGTGTAACAAAAGGGGGTGGGGGGCAGCCCCCCCCCCTGACGAAACCCTTGCCCCTCCAAATGAAACTGGACTTCGTACATGTATGGATCTATGGAGAGCTCCTGTTTTTGCTTTGTTCTTGCCCCTTGAAGCATGTCTGGCATTGTCTGTCCCTTCTTGCCCCTCATTTCAAAAAATCTAGTTACGCCACTGCTCTTGAAAGTTATAACTAAAATGTGAAGGCCTTATATGATAACCATCCAATAACTCTTTCACTTAGGCGTAAATTAGATTCTTTTGACTATACCACAGTGCGGGTTGGCCACAAACTCAGGTAATTTCTTCTTTAACCCTTACTCTCGCACGCTTAAATACAGTCTAAGTCCAAATACGTCATGAAAACATTTCGGGTTCCCCCGGTTCCCCCTGGGATTCGAACCCCCGACCCCCGCTATCCCGTTCCAATGTCCAGCTATGCCAAGCCACCGAGCGCGGCCTGCCCGGGCAGCAATTTCCTGATCATCTATATCCGCCGTCTGTGACGTATTGGGACTTAGGCGAATTCTTGATTTCTTACTGTAGTACTTTGTAGGAGGGCAAGGGTTAATAAGATGAACATTTGACCTCAAATAACCTTTTGACCTTGACATTACTCCACAAGAACACATCGGAGGGCAAGCTCCATGTATAGATCAACAGGTCCAAGAGTTATTGCAGAGACCTTGAAATGACCTTGGTTCAACTTAGCATTAAAAATGTTAAAAGGGGTTCAGGAGAAAAACTATGATGCAAATTAGGTACTTAATATGCATATATTTTGCACTCAAATTGTATACAGTACCAGTTTAGCCTGCTCGGGACAAGAATCACAGACGCTTGACAGTTTTAGGAATTGGAAGCCTATAGGGCCCCCTATCTCTTCCTGAAAAGTTTCAAACGAGACATAGGCCTACATGTAAGGGACCGTTCAAAAGCACTTGTTGGGGAGCCTTACAATTTTTCACCCTCAACCTCGGTAATTTAGTATGGCTAATATAATTAAATATGGATCATGGATCTAGGTCCCCTCCTGTGACAAAATTGGTATGACACTTCAAATTTCATTGTCCTACCAAACTCAAACTTGAGTACCCCCTTGAAAGGACACACATGAAGTTGGTCTTGGATGATGATTTAACAATAATAAATCTCCACACAAGGGATGAATGGTAAAAGATACTGTCAAGCCAAATGAATTATCATAACAAAAGATGGGACAAACAGATAACTTTGTGATCAGTCATCAAACCGTATAAATCATGATTCCCTGTTTGTTTTAGCTCTTGAACAGTGGTGTAACAAAAGGGGGTGGGGGGCAGCCCCCCCCCCTGACGAAACCCTTGCCCCTCCAAATGAAACTGGACTTCGTACATGTATGGATCTATGGAGAGCTCCTGTTTTTGCTTTGTTCTTGCCCCTTGAAGCATGTCTGGCATTGTCTGTCCCTTCTTGCCCCTCATTTCAAAAAATCTAGTTACGCCACTGCTCTTGAAAGTTATAACTAAAATGTGAAGGCCTTATATGATAACCATCCAATAACTCTTTCACTTAGGCGTAAATTAGATTCTTTTGACTATACCACAGTGCGGGTTGGCCACA
>JXSR01S052791.1:57942-73597 GCA_000969725.1 Ophiothrix spiculata
CTCAAGTAAGATACTGCATGCATGTTTTTGCCTTGAAGGAAGTTTCATTTTAGTTGACAAAGATGACCTAATCATGGTCCCAAAGCAGCGGAGGCGCCATAGGGGTGGTTGGCTGGTGGGCAATTTCCCTCTTTAAATTTCGCTCCTAAAGAATTTTTCAGAAAAAATAAAATGATAGAAAATGAAGATTGAAAATGAAAATTATATTTCATAAATTATAATTAGAAGGCTATTAGATGTCTCTTGTCTTGTGATACTTCTTTTTGCTTGTCAGTATTTGAAAGCTATATGGAAACATTTTTGGGTTCCTTTTGTGTCCCTTATGTCAATTACTCCTCCTAACAAAAAAGGCTGGTGCAAAGCCATAATTCATACTGTCAAAATACCCAACAAATTCAACCATAAAGTGTTGCATGTGTGATTTCATCTAAGTCTGCACACTTGACACCCAATTATGTAATCTTAAGAGACAGGATGCACTCTCAGCTTGATGCAACATCTTCATACAACATCTCTAATTACGTATAGAACCTTGTGATGTAAGTGTTGTCATAGAAGATAGCAGATGACTACACAACTAAATCTTATGCGCAACAAGATATAAACACCTACTTGAATAATCCAAAGAAGATGGATTTGGAATGCATTCTTAACAGTAAATTATGTTACATTGTGATACGAGTTTCTGTACAATATCTGTAGCATAGTGCCCATGATATACTTACAAGATCCAGCTAGCGTGTAGCTAGACTCTAACGAAGATGCTAAAGTTAAAAATTTTTTAACTTGCTATTAGCGTCTTCTGATCTTTATAGCATCTAAAATCAAGCCAGAAGCTATTTTGTAAGTTTATAATATCTTGGGCTTTAATTGATATTAGAGTGAATAATATTGCAAAACAGATGTTATCTACACTTAAATGTGTCTCTATGTTGTTAAATATATGTATTAATATATCTTAAAATGTTTTTGGATATTTTTAAATGTTTTTAACAAATGTAAATGTCTTTTGCAATTTGACCCTTGGGCCATGATATCATTATTAAATCCCAATGATAATTACTCCAATACATGTATATTGTTTCATGCCAAAGATTTTATTATGAATTGTAGATGTGGCTTCAATTACTCAAACTCAACTGTAACATATAGCACCCTATACTGCCAAAAATATTAAGCTCTTGTGCCACTGCTATCTAGATTTAGATTTCAGATTTTATTAAGTGTTGCTATCTGTATTTCATGGAGTATCAAACGGAGTGTTGTCACTCTATTTCCAGATTTTCATCAAAATAAAATGGCAAGTTGCCAAAATGAGGATATACATATTGTATCAAATGGACATTTTTAATACTGGGGATGAATTTGAGCACAATCTATTTGTTCTGATTTAGAAAAAAAATGTTTACTTTCTGTACTTAATTTTAGTAGAGCAGATTGAGCAGATTGTGATGGAAAGTGATACCATCTATCAGAATGACACAAAGAGGGTATTTTCTATAAATAGCAAAGGTCACTAGGGATGCTGTTACATATTGCACTAATATATCAGACCTATGAATACCTTATGTAAATACCACAGGGAAGGGGGAATTTCATTAAAATAATCTAACTTGTGTATAGAGCTAAACTGGGCTAAACTGGTCATAGGCCTAGCTTTGCTGGTTTAAACGACTCGACCGAGGCACTTCAATCGTGTGGCTTAGTCACTTTACTCAATTTTTACCAGGGTATTTTTACAGAGGCTAAAGGCTTGTTTCTACACAAACCAAATTTGAGAACCCCAGGCATTTATGGTCTTTCTATCTTTATATATAAGTGCCTCCCCCTCCCCCTCTAGGGTAAATACCTGCAGGTGTTTGAAGTGTGTTACAAATTGAGTGGTTTTTGGTTTAAAATGAATATCTCCATAGCTACAATTGGAGATGCCAGCTGCTTCGTGCATTTATGTTTAATTCTATTGAAAACTGCTTGTTTGCAATTTGAGAGAAAGTTGATTTCACACATTTTGCTAAGTGTACGATTTTTGCAAAATTTAAACAAAATAGATCTACTAACCGTTGAAACCCAGAATCTTTTTTAACGATGAAAGTTCAAGGAAAAAAATCATACAATTTCTGATTCAAGCCCTTTTTCATGTGAGAAATTGATCTCTATGGGAGATAACAAGTTTTCTACAAGACTTCTACATATTTTTATTTTATTTTATTAAAATATATAATATGTAGAAAACTTGTTCTCCCCATCAAGGTATATTTCTCACATGAAAAACGGCTTGAATCTGGAATTATATAATTCTTTCCTGGAAATTTCATTACTCAAAGAAGAATCTGTGTAAGACCCGGGGGGGGGGGGGCTACTTACATTGACGGAAGGTACGGGTATGTCCGCCCTTTAAGACAGCCTCCTCTTCCGCTCCCCAAGATACTATTTTCAAGATTACTTCAGTTCTGAAGACCCCATTTTCAAAGAAAATGACTCAAAAATGTGTTTAACTATGTTTTCAACCTAATTTTGAGCGATTTTTAGCTCAATTTAGTCCTATTTTTATGGGAAAAGGGCAGTTCTTGAGACCTCAATTCGGGAAAAATCTGTTCCCCAAGACCCTATGTTGGATATCGCGGATCTCACATACGTACCAAATTTTTTTCGAGTGCCCCCCCCGGGGTTTAAGAATAAATAATAAATCCCTTTATGCTTCTTTTTTATGTATTTTTTGAAGCTGTAAGTCTGGTTATAGCATGCAGTGCTCTTGAGATGAAATAATTTGACTAACACAGCATTGCAGTCTCCTACTTTCTTATTTAAAGGAGAGAACTGTTCAGCTTTCAAACAACAGGAAATTGCCAACCAATTATATATAACATTTGTAAATGTCGTAAGCCTTTAAAGCGGACAGCTAATACTCGAGCACCAAGCTTCATATACAAGTTGTACAAATTATGGCACTCACTCTTTAATACGAAAATATCACAATCAATAAGTGATATATTTTTGTCATAAAAATGGCTACAAAACCTGGCATAAATATAATATCCTCTAGTTTGTTGTTGATAACGGTGTTCACTGGTGGGGTCAAGATATGTAGATGTTTTAAAAAATGTAATTGCCAAAATACTGAGTAAAGTTTATGTAACGTTCAGTAATGTTTGTGACATCGCACGGAAATGTTTTTTTTTGCTCCAAATGACTTCAAAGTACAAATTCTCTGACGTGTTAGCGATCTTTTTATTGCGCTTTACACAGAAGATGGGTAACATATTTATTTACAAATATTTCATAAAAATGTTAGAAAATTCTATCGTCAGAATTTCCTTTTTTGCATTGTTTTGTGTGGTAACGTTTGTGACATTTTGGTGTAACTTTTTGGTAACGTTTGTGACATTTTTGAAATAAAACATATGCTCATTCATACACGGAGAGAAAAATTTTACCAATTTCTGATTGGAAAATACTGCTCACGTACAAAGTAACAAGTATATGACTGAAAAACGTGCTTATATGGTCAAATAAAAAAACTGATTTTTGCTTGAACTCAAAAAAAGTTTCATTTTCTATTGCATGAACCAACAGCTTTCTTCATCAGGAAATCTCCAACTATTATGTGATGACTTACCCTGAAAAGGGGGGCTTTGCGACAGAACTTTTTTCAAGAAACCGGTGAAAATAGGCAGCAAAAAATAAAGAAAATAGTAAGAATTTCCGGCAGATTTTCTGTTGTAAAATTTGATCGCCTTGTATCAACAAGCAGGGTGTAATTTTAAAGCTTAGTGCTTGCTGTAACAGATGAAATGATAAAATCAAAATTGATATCATCTGCAAAGTCCCCCCCTTTCGGGGTGAGCCATCACATATTACATTTTTAAATGCATTGTGTTATAAAGCTACTGTCCTTTATCATGAGCCAGATGAAAGAAAGTCAATTTAGGCTTAATGCAAGTTTTTTAAGTGCTCATGTCAGAATATAACACTGTTACATATTTGGCATACATGAGGAATAGCATCACTTGAAGCGTTATTAGTGATTTTATTTCCATATAAGTTCAAAGAGGCATCAAGAGATTATTTGAAAAGGTGATGATTCTGTTCAAGTTTTGACATATTGTAGGCTTGCAAAGTTGATATTTAGATCAAACCACTCATGAAGGTCATGTAGCCTTATGGACAGCCATCTAAATTTCATAAACCTCATGCTCCATAATAAAATGCAGACTTTTCTAAATATGAAAACCAATGAGTCATGTTTTTTAAAATCTTGTTTTGAACATATTATTAGCCATTTTTGAGTTGCAGCTTTTTAACGGAAAGTTTTAACCATGTTTATCACTTTGAAATGTCATTTGAGTCATTGAAGGTACTTAACCTTGCAAGCCCCATAGTTTTACAAGGTTAAAATCTAGCTAAAGATTGCCAGGCTTTCAGATAATAATATCAGCTAAATCAAGCATTAGTCTGCTGAAAAGGTTACAGTAATTTACAAGGTATATAAAGTAACGAAATAAAAATACTTCTGTATTATCTGAAACGCTATGAAGGTTAATCCCATGGTGTTTTTCAGGGAGGGGGAGGCATGTTTGAGTGGTAAATGAGCAAGGACTTTGATGGATTTAGCATTTATCATGTTCCTAGTGATATTTACTTTACTGATAGACTTTTGCTCTTATTATAAAACATTCTTTTGCCATTACTTCCATCCTTTATTTGCTCTTATGAGCAAAGTTCCTGATCATATTGACTTTGTTCATCATTTATCACAATTATGTCTTGCGCAAATAATGGTGTCGTTAATATTTGCAATATAATGATGTACTGCGTTGGGCAGGCCTTCGATTTGTTTCTGCCAACGATGAAAGCAAGGAATAGAGATGGTCAACACGCCAACAGTAAAAATCGAATTTCCGAGGGCAATTTTAAGTGCCAAAACAAATGTGAAACACCTTGATTTTCCTTGATATGTTTTGTAGAGCCGGTGTTCTACCTCAACAACAAGAAACAAAAAAATCAATTAGTCAGGATATTTTGATAATTTGGGGTCAAAAACAGCAGAAGTCATATTTAGCACTTATTGGGTGATTGATGGCGACACACGGCTAAATAAAAAATATACAACCCCTTGTGACAAATAATACATTAAAATGAAGATAATTACACTCTGAACACGATTCTGAAAGAAAAATTGAAAAAAAGCAAAAAAGTTTTTGAAATAGGGCCATTTTTCATTCTTTTTCAAGAAAAAAACTAAGTCCATAAAAATGTCATATGCGCATGCTCAACATGCTGAAAGGGACCGTTCCATTTGTACAATAGGGATAAAAAAATATACCCATGTTCATATTGGTAAACTTAAAGTAAATGCATTTTACAAATATAATAAATACTACGTATATTACTTTGTTTATAGTTCACACTTTATTAATAAATCAATTCAATTATCGTCTGAGCCTGAAGGTAATCCTTTTTATGATACAAACACAAATCAAAACATACAATTCAGTCAACTACCCCCTATTAGACTATACCATGTTTGCGAAAAATGTTTATACGTATTTTCCTATACTGAAATCTTGTGAATTTCGATAAAATATTCGGCTTTCCTAGATAGTGCTTTATCTATATGATTTCAAGTTGACTTTTTTAGATTTGTCTTCAAAATACGGTCATTCTGATATGTGAATTCTCTAATTTGGAAATTATTTCCATTTTTTAGACAGAAAAAATCAATTTTCCAATTCTTTTAAGGTATTTGAATAATTTATTTTTGAACATTTAAAATCTGTAGTAAGCCTTCTTTAAAATAGCATCCGATTTAATGACATTGTGTATGTTATACTCTAAAAAACTTCGAAAATAAACCGAGTTCTGTTCGAAATTAATTTCTCCACGCTTTTGAATTGCCGTGAGATTTCGCCTAGCAGTAACCTGTGTTGTTAAACTGCAAAATTCTCTTCGCTTAGAAAATGAAGCCCAATACGAAAATGTACCAATCAATAACAACAAGTAACATTAGGCAAGATCAATGCAGATGAGTGGTAATCCTTTTTATTGACAGAGTGAAAATTCCCATACTGTGTTATAACTTCCCGGGCGTAAATCTCATTGAATATTCGTGTCGCCACTGATTTTGTATTTGTGAAAACTTGAGCTATGATATTTTCAATAATTTTTTTTAATTACTTCTGTTTTTCCAATAATCATGAAATTTTCAGGATTTCATATTTTTACTATATAGTTTGGAAATATTAAAAAATGTTTGAAATGGGCCAAAAATACACTGGACTGAAAAAGGCGTTTCGCTCAGCTGTAGTGTGAGAATACATTGACCATCTCTACAAGGAATATAGAAATGTAGAGACCACAATCATTGAGCACCGAGTGCAGACCTGTTTAATTTAAACATTATGTTTATATACTTTGTTAACAATTTACATTCATGTTTTATATAATAGGCCTATAAGATACAAAACACATTTCAGGTTTTATAAGTAGTATAAGCATTCAGTATCAAGCTTTTGCAGGTGTTTTGATTCAAGTATTTTTAAACTCAAGTTGAAAGACACCGGTGATGAATCTGTTAAATTAATCTTTAGTACAAGTAATACTAGATTTCCGGCATGACTAGTAGTAGTATTTATTTATTTAAAACTATTTGCACTTTAAATTTAACATGTGTAAGGAACAAATTATATTAGCAGTAACAATTTTGCAAGATGCTTTTAAACATTCAATTGACAACTTAAAAATTAATACAGGGAGATAAACCTTGAAAGGACCTTACAGGGGTTTTTTTCTCATCAATTTTGTGAATAAAAAATAAAAATAATGTTCAATGTTCAATGTTTATTTTTCCATAAGACAAAATATATAACAATGCAATAATATAAATCGTACAATAAATAGAATACTGAAATTATGTCTTACGGAGGAGTAGACCAGAAGGCCAGATAAGAGCCTACCCCATTGAATGAAAATTGTTTCAAGAAAAAGGAATGTTCACAATACAAAACAAGACAACACAAAAAGGATGCCAGCCCAAATATACTTGCTAAAACTTATAGTCAATTAAACCAGGCTTTATAATAGCAAGCTGTAATAACACCATCTATGTTTGCATATAGAAGGGTTTTCCTTTAAAAAAATGTCATACAATTAAAAATAAATGTTCAAATTGACATCTTGGTAAAGTATGTAAGACTGACAATTTTGTTGTTGTGATTACTAATGTGTGGGTTAGAATATGTGCTATAACATTATAGGAACTCAAGCAGGAACTCTATATTGTGTTTAATGGAGACAAGAAAATAGCCTTGTATCCATTTGTGTGTTCTAATGCCTAGCCCTGCACCTGCTTATATGTTGTATGGAAGCGTAATTTTGTCCTTACCATCTCTTAATTGAAAATGTCATAGTTGCATTGATGATGCACTTAGCATCATGATTGAAGTCTCAAGTGAGTAGATGAGATGCGAAAAATAAAGTATCGTATAGCACTTCCTATATAGAATACTCCATATGGACATAGAAATTGCATATTTATTTTGTATAACACTGAATAAAGAAATTTCACTGTTTAGAAGTAGTATTGTTGAGAGAATCAAAGGGACTGGTCTACATGTAGATATTTTCCTTTAATAGGGTTCTCATAGATGCAGTTGCTTGAGACTGCAGAATTTTTTTCATAAAAAAAAATTAAATAGAATTCAAGAAATTGTTTGCACGCTTTACTAACGCGTTTGATTAATCTCGCGCAGCATCGCTGCGTAATATATATGTTGGCAACTATGCAGACACAGTGCCATCAAAGTAATCAAATTTTATTTAAAAATGTCAGTTTTTGTAATATTTCCTTAAAGTAATACGGTGACACTATTTTTTTATTTCATATTCAACAACTCACTGTATCTCTTTATACAGGAGCTTGTTGATTTGTGATGAATCCACAGTTGATATTCAAATTAGTGCGTCACACACGGCAAGACTATTACAGAAGTGCGTTTACGCAGTACGCAAAAGTTTATTAATGATTTTGACCTAATATACCATATTTATCTTTATATTTCCTTTTGCAGGTATTATTGAGTCAAAACATACAAATGAGATGAATTTTGTAATCAAGAAGAGGCAAGACACATATCAACCAATCATGGACACAGTAATCATCTCTGAGCTTACCAAACCAATCACACGTGAACCTAGTCATCACACATCATCAGACACGACAAGATAATCAAGAATCTCACAAATCATCTTAATTAGACAAACAGATGATACAACCACACAATGCGCAATTTGACTGAGCCAACGAATCCTGAATCAATTGTCAGCAGCCACATCATCGCTAGTTTTGTTACCGTCAAGAGCCACATGTCCGGAGGTTTGTGGGGAGATTGGAGCCATGAAAGTAGAGATCAACACCCAGCTACTCCCTGTCAAAATCATCTACTTCCTTACTCTTGCAGGTTGGTTTCACATTTATTGACATATTTCTATTTTAAGGTGTCTGGTCCATGATAGATCTGACTGAAATTTGCTGGTAAAAACCGGCATGAATAATATTTTTATCGATGTAGAACCAATTTTTAAAATAAAAATAGTATTTTTGGAGCTTTTGGGGAAAAATTAGTACAGGGGGTCTATGGGAAATTTGGCAAAAGTGACAGTATTTATTGTTGATTCAAAAACTTCCCACTGAAATTTTGAGTCAATTTTTTCACAAAATTTGTGCAAAAGTATGTTCTTTCAATTAACGAAATAAAAAATGGGGGTCTCTGACCTATTTTTCACGAAAAATGTGAAAAAGTGACATTTTTTTCCCTTCAAAACACTATTCTGAGCTATTCTGCACATAAGTATTGCTGCACTTGCGAAATCAAAACAAGCGTGTACCAGTACGCGTGGACCTTGATTGACATTTTCTTTTTTTGCTGCATCAGAATTTTTGGTGTAATTAGTGTGATTGATGAGGACAAAATTCCTGGCGGTAATTCAAATTAGTTTGAAATTTTACCCTTTTAACTGAGCAAAGTTTAGTTGGGCTTTCTATAAAAAAAAACTCCTGTACAAAAGACATTGTTTTGGTATTTTAAAGGAGCAATTCGTGATCCACTTTTCAGTCTCAAGGTCTCATCTATCAAAATTCAGATTTTGGGCTAATAAGAATTTTTGACCGATATATATTACAATGCCAAAGCCATTCTTGCAAATTTATATGAATTCCTGAGAAAATCAAGAAAATGTGTCATTTTCTAATTATTGTTGGGGCCCCGACAATAAGTACAACACAGTAGGTTATGTTGATTTTTAAAACACTCTAAAGCTCCTAACTTGAAAACGGTAAGTCCGTATTAAGCGAAATTTTCAGAATGCATTTATTTTGTGTTCATCTTTCTATCTAGGTAGAAAAGAGATAAGCTTATGATCAGATCATAATCATGAATTGGACCTTAAACTAAACTCAAACATTTGGGTCACAGAAATGATATCAGGATCATATTGTGGGTTGAGAGCCACAAGTTCCTATATGCATTTCAACAATCGATCTGAGACAAAACGATTTCAAGACCTAATGGGTCTTTTCAGATGAATGAAATTATACATATATATGCAATAGATCATTCACCTTGTAAGCGCCATCAGGTCTTAAAACCTTTTGTTCTATGCATGGCATGCAAATACTGCCTTGTGGCTCTCCCCCCCCCCCCTTCCCCCTTTGTACAAATAGGGAAATTAAATTAATGATTAAGCTCTTGTTCTCCCTCCGGAGATTTTCAGTTGATATCTTTAATTTACTTTGTGTGCATTATTTTTCTGATACATACATTTCGCTATATGCATACTGTATGTTGTGACCTTAATTTAGTACAACCACACACAGCTATATTAATAATTTGACATTTTGGTGTCTGTCGGGAAAACGCTGCAGTGGTTAACGTTTTAAAAAGACTCCTATTGAATTATTCTCCCTCAGGTGATTTTAGTTTATATCTTTCATTTACTTTGTTTGTCAGGAAAAGTACCGGAAAAAGTCACTTTTAAAAAGATACAGGCTATCAACTATGATTTATCATTAAGACGAATCTATTTATAACATACAGAAACACAAGGCTTAAGGGTACGAGGAATCCACATGCTCAGGAAAATGTGAATCCTAACTATTTTTCAATCATGAAAAGATAAATAGTTTCCACTGCCTTTGCGGAGACTCGAACCATGGATTATGGCGGGGGTAAGTCATGCATTACGAAGCGAGAGATCTACCGCTGAGCTATCAAGGCAGCGTTGAGATGGTGAACTAAAATCTAAAACATAAACATAGAATGCCGTATTTTTCTTTTGTTTACATCAAAATTGCAATTTTTGCCTCATTGGAATGCTCAATTTGTAAGTAAATTATGCGAATGCGTATATCAGACAAAATGTAGATAATGTAGAACTAAAATCAGGCTATTCACAGCTCAAACAGGGCGAACTCTTGAGTCATAATTGCCCGGTTTTTCGGGCAAAACAACGCGGGTTTGTTACATTATCATTCAAAATAAACACAACACATTTACAAAATATTATTTGTAATTCAAAAAAAAAGTATCAAGCCTACAATCTGTCAAAATTTGAAAACAGGCGAATCGTTTGAACATCATGAAATGTTAAAAAAGATGTAAATTTTTCGAAGTAGTTTATTGACGTAATTTTGACCTTGATAATGGACGTGAAATTACTTTTTAAGTCTCATGTATAAACTAGAGACTCTATTACATATGTACGCCAAAAATTGTATTATTCTGATATGTGTAAGTAGGTAAAAAGTTGCAGTAAAGATGGCGTTGGCAAAAATGACATCCATTTAGGGACTGTAGCCTTAACAACCATATATGATAAGATTGTCTTCCCCAATCTGCTGTTAAGGAGCAATGTTTTCCTCTAGATTGTAATACGCTGGGATATATACCTCCAGTAAAAACTTAATCTAGATATAAGAATCAAGAACTAGAGGTCTAAGATTTTGATAGCATTACCTCGCATCCCCATGACTAGGCAGAATCATGAATTTTTGTATTTTTATTTAAATTTGCCTTTGTATAACCCTAAAGCTCCCAAAGGTTACAAAAAGCTACAAGAGCAAAAAACCAAAATCGCCAAAGTCCGAATACGTCATAGACCGGAGTCCCATATGGGCCTCGGGTGGCTTGGTATAGGTGGACACGGGATTGGGAAGGGAGAGGTCCCTGGTTCGAGGCCCGATGGAAACCACCAATTTTTGACACCCTTATTTCTGAGGAGGCTGAGAACGAAAAATGGTAGGTAGGAGGTTAGGGTTAGAAGAGAAAAGATAGGCTGATAAGCTTTATTTTGGTGGGTCTTTCATATCATTTGTATATAGGTGACGTGATGGATTGTATCATTTTGGTCTCATGATAAACCGATGGGAAAGCTGTCTTAAAAAGAGAAGTATGGTTTAACTGTATAAAGAATGCTGAATTGCAATTGTGAGATGCAAATAACTCCAATGCGACTCTACAACCTCCCCATCATACCAGTGTTAACGTCAGTACTTTATACTTTATATAGCGACAGAAGCGCCCCACTTTCTATCCCTTCTATGCGCGTAGCTAAGGTTGTGCGGAGGAAGCATGTACACCCAGTGTTTGATGCCAAAACCTGTAAAATCAGCCTATATTTACCATTCCGCACCCCAGGGTCAACCATTGAAAAAAAAATGCTCCTGGCTACGAGGGTGCCTTCCCCTTGAAAAATTATCACAAGTTATTTGACAAAGCTAAAAAAGGACTTGTAATTTCACAAGAGTAATCTCTCGTGACTCGCATGATGTAAGGATATATAAAGATAATTTGCAATTGCATCAGTTTCATTGTCACGTACTGCTAATAAATTGTTCATAAGCAATTGAGAAGATGTAAATACATGGAATCAATATGAGGGAATATGATGGAGTACAAATAATGCATCAAGTTTTATATCCAATATCCTTTAGAGTTATGGTAGCTTTTTTAGATTAAAGCAATACTATAAGATTTTGGTCAGGGGGTGCTTCATTTTTAACACTTTATAGTATTGTTTTAACTCTTTCACTCCGGCAAGCCGTTTACAGCGGCTCGCAAAAGAGTGCACGATTTGCCGGAATTTCTACTTTGACACATTTTTTTTTTCAAATTATAGCCACTGAGCAATGGCAGTGGCCTCCTTGGGCTCTAAAATGAAAACTACAAGCCTAAAATGGTTGAAATTTCACCAGCAAGTAGTTGAAACAAAGAGCTATCTAGTACCACCAGTTTTATAAAGACAACAACCCTGGCGCAGTACAATTATCATATGCTATCATGAAATTAGGTCTTTGTGAGCCGTTCAGAGCGGCTATCTGGCGAAATAGGATGGATAGTGAAAATTTTATTCCGGAGTGAAAGAGTTAATGGCCATTCAAATTTCTATGCATATTTATTTTTTGTAAGAAATGTGGCATGTTCAAAATCAAAAATCCAATTTTCAAAAGCAATGTCTCATTTGAAAGCATCTTTTGTGCTCTTTTTAAGTAATACACAAAATCTACATTTTGTCAAAGTTCATGCATGATATTGTGCCTTTTGATCTGACAGGTACATTTTAAGATCAGGTCTTCAAAGATACTTTTGCCTTTTGAATTAAAGCAATACTATTAAGTGTCAAAAGTGAAATATTTACTAAGAACAGTTGCGGATCTAGGATCTTAATTTTAGGGGGGGTGGAGGGTGTGTTTATCAGCTTTTATAACAAAAAATTGACAAAATTAGGCTGATTTTGCCAATTTTATGGGGGGCGCACGCCCCTTCCGCTCCCCCTGGATCCGCGGCTGAAGAATGGACCCAATCAGTCAAAAAATCAAGTCATGGGTGTAAAAGTATTTCTTGTCATTGCATTACCTTCACTGTATATATTTGAATTCCTTTGAAGAGCATGTTAATATATGTAAGAATGTACCCAAATTTCAGTAGTGTTTATTCCTTATAAGTCTATGTTATTTTTGTTGGTTTCAGGTTTGGCCTGCCTTATTCCATTCCTTCCAGTTTACATGCATCACATTGGACTCACAGCAGCTGAGATAGGAGTCATCAGAGGCCTGGAACCACTTGTTAATTTCATCTTCTGTCCTCTATGGGGCACCGTAGCAGACAAATTCCACAAACATAAACCCATCCTGATTGGATCGCTTTTATTATCTGGATTCTTTCTATTTGTTACACTTTTTATACCAAACCTGAACTTTCATGCCCAGGAGGATTCGAACATGGCACCTTTGTTTGCTGTCCACACAAATGACTATGATACCCTAACAAACAGTAATGAAGAATGGCAACAAAGGGTCAGTTTTGGGATTGGATGTAACGCTACAAAAAGTTACAAATTGTTAAGTGCCTTTTGCAATAACTTCTATTTCTCTGGCGATCAAACAATGTCCGCAGCTGATACGTGTGACGATATTTGCAGTGCAAGTGTGGTAAATTTTAAAAATGATTTACAACAGCAAGAAAGCCACACAAGAACTAACCAACCATATTACTCAGTCCTCCAGAATCAAACTTATGACTGTCATGTCTGTTTACAGCAGAGAAGTTTTAGATATAAGAATCATGGCAATGACTTTATTGAATATGGAAGTGGTATTGAAATAATCAACCCACTAATCTTTCAAAATGAATGCCATCTGCTTGAACATCATGAAGATGCTGAGACAACGAAACAAGTAACGTCCAATTCCAGCGGATGTGATGATATCGGCAATACAACGCAGTGCCCTTTAATAACTCAAATGACAAAATCGCATCCAAATTCCCATTCAACAGAGTGCTTGCTATCTTATGAGTGTATCTGTTTACCAAAGATGACCGATTCGGACAATTTCAAAGAAAGAGAAATACATGCAGCAACATTTTCTTTGATGTTATTTTTCGTCCTTCTGACAAAGATTTTCAATTGTAATGTATTTCCCATACTTGATTCTACTGTTATGGAGGTATTACAAGATGCACGAAGAGAATACGGCAAACAGAAAGTGTGGGGAACGGTTGGATGGGCGGTCTTAGCCGTCATCGCAGGTGCTATGATTGATGGGATTGGTAATAGTTCCAGAGTAGATAGATTTGCACCAGTATTTTATCTCTACTATGCTTTTATGATAGCTGCTGCTTTAGTCGCGGCAGTAATTGTCTTCCCACCACATACAAGTAATCGAACAATGTTTCTCAACTCCTTGGAGTTACTACGACAACCAACGATTGTTTCATTTTTACTCCTCGTGTTTGTCCTGGGATTCTCTTTTGGAATCATTGGTACTTTTTTATTCCTCTATTTAGAAGAACTTGGAAGTCTATACACATTAATGGGATTGACGTTAACAGTGACTTGTATTTCAGAAATACCAGTGTTCTTTTTCTCTGCACATCTTATCAAATTTCTTGGACATAACAACGTATTGTATATCACGTTATTATGCTACGCTATCAGGTTTTTGGGTTATTCATTTTTACACAACCCATGGGTGGTCGTGCCATTGGAATTACTTCATGGGATAACATACGGAGCGGCTTGGGCTACGTGCAGTGGATGTTCGGCTGTGTTGGCTCCACCAGGAATGGCTGCTAATCTGCAGTCTCTGTTTTCTGTGACACATATGGGGCTTGGTAGGTATTTGTTTTATGCTAGTTTGAGTAAGACAGAATAGAGGTTAAGGAACGTATGCACAAAAGAGGTTTAAGAGTTATACCAGGTTTAAAGACTAGTTAGACTTGGTCTAAGTCAACCAAAAACCTTACAAACAACACAAAATATGACAATATCAGTTGAGGAAAATATATTTAGCTGTGAAACAAAATTTGACTTAAACCAGGTCTAACTTTAAACCTGATATAACTCTTAAACCTCTTTTGTGCATTAAAATTGCCCGTGGTTGAAGTGGAATATACTACTATATATTTTGCAGTAGCTGCCTAAAATATACAAATTCAAATAAAAAATTTGAGCACAAACTAAGAAAAATACAATTAAGGAATGCTTTGATTTGATAAAAAAATCAAAATCTGTAGGCCTAAACTGAATCAAACTTAAACTGTTCTTCTACCACTTTTGAGTATACTTCCTATTAATGTTGGATTTAAACTTTTTTAGTTTTGTCATCCTCTCCTCTGGTGTTCAACATTTCTGCTTAATTTGAGATGGGCCACAAAAATTGGTCTTCTCACTTTCAAAGATGAATTCATTTCAAGGATGCTTGAAAATCAAGTTGTTATATTGTCACCATTCAGTCCAATTATTGAGGGTCATTGTCACCAAAAGGACTTTATTTTATTTTATTTTTATTTATTTATTACCCGAAGACCAATTATTTTCTTATTTTGATGCAAGTTTTCGAAAAGTTTGTCTAAATTTTGCAAATTTTTGGCATTTTGACCAGGAAAGACGCTACTTTTTATGAATTAATATAGACCCTCAATTTTTCTGTCCTTTGTCACTGAAAGACCCCCTTTATTGACCCAATTTTGTCCCTGAAAGACCTCTGGCATTTGTACGTCACTTTCATGTATAGTGTTTACATTTATTAAATTTATTCACTTATTCGTACCTCAAACGTTAATAAAACATTTTCAATCGCGCCAACGTAACCTATTAAGCA
>JXSR01S052802.1:14232-26772 GCA_000969725.1 Ophiothrix spiculata
GTAAAATATATATCTGTTAAGATTCATTAATGCGCTTCTTAAAGGAAACTTCACTCTGGACATTTGACTAGGCTATGACTTGTACGCTTCCCTAACTGATGGTAGACATAACAAAATGAACATTGGAAAATACCCTTGACCAATTCCGGGTCCAATTCCCAGAGTGTTCTCCGGTGGACCAGATCACTTGTGATCAAGCCATTAGACAGAGATGGCGACAGTGATTTGTCAAACAAAGTGACACCGATTAATTTTTTGGTTTGTTTCTTTTTCTTCATTTCTTTTTTTAATTTGGATTTTATTTTTATCAAGTGCTAAAATTAACAATTTACATTATTTATATGGGTTCCTTTCCAAATCGTCTCTTTGTAATTATACGCTCCTTGAAGTTCATTTAAACACATTTTAAAGTTTAATGAATTCTGTTTAAGAACACTGACTCAACGGTGATATTGTGATATCGTTATATTGCAATAAAGCAATATAATTTGGAGAGGAAAAGATGAAATACCTTTACAAACACCAGTATCAGTATTTTTCAACCCATTACATTTATTCTAAGAATGTGTGACTTCCTGCGTGACACACTTTTGGGAATATAGTACTAAACAGCTTACTGTGACTATTGCATTAAAATTTTAAAGGTCTTAATCTTCAGTGCAACAGCACTGATGTACAGAGTGTCCATGAAGGATTTATATCCGGTTTCAAAAAATCAGAAAAAATATTAAATTGTATTTTTTCATAAAACAAACAGCTTTTCCACAATAGTGGATACGTCTTCTACATTTACTATAGGTTTCATCAAAATATCATGCTTCATTGTTTTGTTTTTTGTTTTTGTTTTTTGCTTTTTGTGATGACGTTATTGAAAATCGATGTAAACGTGGTTTTGATCTGTACAAATAATCATGCAGGTAATATGAGTACTTGTAATATGCACACGGATACGGATGTTTGTAGATACAACTTGACCAACTTCAGATCTTCTTTCTTTGCTTTTGTAATTTACAAAAAGCATTACCTTGTAGACTTCTGAATCTATTCCTACTCAAAATAGCGAGATAGCCTTAATCAGAACCCGATTGAAAAAAAATGGTCATTTTAAAAATGCAACCATGTGTTGAAATATCGAATGAAACATGTTTAACTTGATTATTAACAAGATTTTACCAAAACCTTTCCCACTGGTCCACAAATAAATACGATAGACGGGCATAAATCATTCGTGGAAACCCTGTATTAAATACGAATTTAAAACTAGTACATTATTAAGGTGCAAACCATAGCAGCTACTGACGCAGGGGAATCCATTTATACCATTATTTTAAATAGGGCGAAACATTTACCTGGTTACATCATTATACTTTTAACAGATGCTTTTTGTGGTCATTATCATTCGAATGTATTACACTACAAACAATCAATATATACTTAATTATATACATTCATCGATAAAAATGCTCGTATTATACAGAGATCTTGAAAAATTTGATTCGGACACGCGATGACATCTCTCATTAAGAATAGCACTGTCCTTCATTATGGAACACAGCTCCGCTGTGTAGTAGCTTTAGTTTTCTTAAGTCTACAGTCCCTCAATGGGTGCCGCTCGGCTGAACGTCATCTTTACTTGCAAGTTTTTACCTACTTACACATATCAGAATATCACAATTTTTGGCGTACATATGGAATAGATTTTCTAGTTTATATATGCAACTTTACTAGTGATTTTACGTCCATTATCAAGGTCAAAATTACGTCAATAGACTACTTCGAAAAATTGACGCCCTTTTCGCCGAAACCTTATAATTTTATGATGTTCGAACGATTCGCCTGTTGTACTAACTTCAAAATCTAATACTGTATAAGTGGTATTTTTCGCGCTACATTTATGTTCGCGCTTTTCGCGCAAAATGAGATTAGCGCGAAAATAAATGTACCGCGAATATTAATGTGGATTTGTTGCAAATGGCATTCTATAACTCAGGCAATGTTCATATGCGCGAAAATAAAAACGCGCGAAATGGTCCAAAATTGGCTGAGCGCGAAAATTACTGAGCGCGGAAATATTGGCGTTTACAGTAGTGCATCCGTAAGGTGACCTGTCTTTACAAATCTGTGACCTGTTACAACTGAGCACATAATAGCAATCGCCAATTGACTTCATTTTCGACTCCTATTAAAACAACAGGAAATCATTTGCAAGAACTGTTTCTCGGTGAAGATTTACCCTTCCAGTATGAAAATATACACCAAGGATACTAATCTCCCGGTGTGATTTTTCGCTGCATGTCACGGTCATTTGCCCTTCATCTGAAAAGGAAAAACACAGGGGGTACTTAGCGTATAAAAGTGCGAAAGTGGTAACATAGACGTGCCACAAGCATGAACAGCAAAATCAGACAGATACCAGAATGAGCCCTGACCTTGGTTTTTTTGCATAATCAATACTTTTAAGGTTCTGCTCTTTCGAAAATTAGCGGCATATTAGCAACTTGGGTTAGCAAAAAAAAAAAAAAGCAGAAAAATGTGTCAAAACAAAAGTATAATGCAATTGTGTCAGTTCAAATCCAAGTGGGACTTCAGAGATAGATATGATGCTTGAACATTGACTTTCTAAAAGTTTAGTTACATCGTCGACTTATAAAATGGCAAACATAAGTATTTGAAAATATTTTCCATGATTTTGATTTAGTATATGTCTGATCTTACAACTAAACACGTATCATAATTTCCATAATATTTCCTATTTTTACAGTTATTAATGTACGCGCCGCGTACTTCGCCGGTTGGGAAAATGTTTACATGTTCTATGTTCAAACAACATATCCAATAGCTGGAAATGTGTGTTGATATACTTATATACTACATAATTGTCGAATTTATATTATATAAACCAAATCTGAATAACGCTGCTAATTTTCGAATAGTTTGTTGCTATATGTACCACTTTATTGAATAAACTACAGCTTTAATGTAACGTTTTGATATCCAAAATTTCATTTCCAAGTGCTTGAAGTTCTTTTGAAATGAAATTAAACATACCATCCCAAGCCACATAGAGCACATCACTTATTCTAGTATTTGTACTGATAACATGAGCACTCTCCTTGAATGCTTACACTCGTGTCATTAGGAAACCAGCGAAGAGTAATGCCTTCAAAGTTCTCCGGTCAAGTACTTGGGCTGAGGTAATGTATTAACACAAATAAGTCTACTCCGTTGGAAAGCAGCAATCGCGCTGTTTGATGATAACAACAAGCTCCTTTATATTCCACCTATACAATTTTCACCAAAGAGTTAAATTCAAACATAGCTGAATTTGACAAAATGTCATAATGTTATGTACAATATGACAGCTTTTTATAACTTCACTCTTGTATGATACGCTACATTAGGTTAGTATTGCTTAAAGACACAAAAGGGGAAGTGATGATACTTCAGTTGCTAGCATTGTGTCATAACCAACTACATTCAGATAGCTTGAAATGACATTTGACGGTTAAATGTTCAAAAATATAACAGCGTTGTATTTCGGTATTAATACCTGTCCTTACGAATGCAACTAGATCGATAGAAGTATTTTGACTCTGGGAAGATCTCTGTTATCAAATATGCAGAAGCAATATTATGACATTTATTTGACTGCTATTTCTCAAATGTATACGTATTCGATTGCATGGTGAAAAAATACTAGATAATTACGTTAATTTATTATCTCTTTATTAATTGAGAGAACTTGATTAAGACGTTTCTGAAAAAAAATGAGAAAACCACTTTTTCATGTAATATAATCTTTAACCAAGACCCTTACAAAGAGAGTGCTCAAAAAGCGTCTCAAAATTGCTAAAACCTTTTCAGATTATAACACCGTCTTGCTTAATTAATATTGGCAAGTTTTGATCAATTTTGAAGGAGTTTTTGCAAATTGTTTTATTAAATATGTTAGATAAGTTTAAATGTGTTTTCAAGATGTTTTTCTACTCTGTGCAAAATTGTCTGAAATTCGGATCTCTTTATGTGACTACTTTTGGTTTAAAACTGATGCTTCAGAAGACAAGAATTCATATTCCATACCTATCTATTACATGAACTCTAATCTAGTGGAAATTACACACAAAGTTTAAAAGTTGTGGATAGGCTCCCGTTGATATGACTACCTGTTTTCAAAACAGATATTTTGTGTTTTTGGTCTTCAGCAAATGTATGCGGTCAATCTATATTTTGTAAAAGTTTTTTTGTTTCAAAATTCTCAACTTTAACCAAATGTTAGCTCTTAGGGTATCTATCCTGAGGGTTGACTGCCGGTTTTTCACCTGCGGTCATATATCTTTTGTATTGTAATTGTATTATTTATTGTATTTGTTTGAATTATTTGAAAATATTTCATATACACATCTATATCACAGTAAGCTCTCATGACATCCATCGTCCTGAGGGCAGGCTGCCGGTATTTCGCCTGCAGTCAACCTAGGTCTTGACATTTTTTGTTTCACAATTTCAACTTTAATCACATGTAAGCTCTTAGGGTAACCATCCTGAGGGTAGATTGCCGGTTTCCACCTGCGGTCGTTTATAATTATTGTATCTGTGTTGTATCATCTATTATTGTAGTATTAAGATTAATTACTCTGTTAATGCGCTTAGACCTTACTTAAGAATAAGCGCACTATAAAAATAATATGTATGTATGTATGTATGTATACAGCTATATCACAAAATCTTTACCAAGGCGAGTAATCATAGTCATCTTACCTTCAAAATCACGAACATGGTACTGGATGTGGAATAATATAATGCAAAATATTCGCTGATTTTTTTTTCAGACCGTTCATTCGCAATACTAGATCATTATCCCCCAAACTGATGTTTTCTGGGTTAACATCATGCAATTTATTTAACATGTTTGTAAAACAAGGTATTTGCTTGCGTTTCAGCAATACGTAGAATGAAACACAATTTGTTGACAAGACTTAATAAAAATATATATCTAGATAAATTTTCTTCTCTACTTCATTTTTTGAAATCTTGTTTTGTTGTGATATTTTATTCTGCTTCTTTGATTACATTTCATGATTATGCAAAGTAATTGATAAGTTTGAACCATTTTTAAAGAATTAAACATTAATTAGGTAAGGAACTGACTAATACCGGAGTCGTTTACGTTATCAAATCTTTTAATAAAATATGTTATTATTGTAACTTTATAGCGTTCAAAATAACATTATAGAGTTCGTTGAAAACGCTCAAGGGATGATAACTTAATGGATAACTAATAGCAAAGACACTACGATACCTTCAATAGTTAACAATAGAACTTGTTCAATTTATCATAATTCGACGTTTAAATACAATGTTATTTAAAAGTCAAATTGAAAATTAAAGGCTTCTAATATGCGGTTTTAGTTTCATGAGGAATACAGTACCAAGGGACATGGAATACTATGGATTTTACAGAAAAAGAAACAGATGTATCGCCTTACAAATAGTCATGTAAAATATATATCTGTTAAGATTCATTAATGCGCTTCTTAAAGGAAACTTCACTCTGGACATTTGACTAGGCTATGACTTGTACGCTTCCCTAACTGATGGTAGACATAACAAAATGAACATTGGAAAATACCCTTGACCAATTCCGGGTCCAATTCCCAGAGTGTTCTCCGGTGGACCAGATCACTTGTGATCAAGCCATTAGACAGAGATGGCGACAGTGATTTGTCAAACAAAGTGACACCGATTAATTTTTTGGTTTGTTTCTTTTTCTTCATTTCTTTTTTTAATTTGGATTTTATTTTTATCAAGTGCTAAAATTAACAATTTACATTATTTATATGGGTTCCTTTCCAAATCGTCTCTTTGTAATTATACGCTCCTTGAAGTTCATTTAAACACATTTTAAAGTTTAATGAATTCTGTTTAAGAACACTGACTCAACGGTGATATTGTGATATCGTTATATTGCAATAAAGCAATATAATTTGGAGAGGAAAAGATGAAATACCTTTACAAACACCAGTATCAGTATTTTTCAACCCATTACATTTATTCTAAGAATGTGTGACTTCCTGCGTGACACACTTTTGGGAATATAGTACTAAACAGCTTACTGTGACTATTGCATTAAAATTTTAAAGTAAAAATACGCTTTATATAGGAATTATTTAAAAGGTTGATAAACGGTCGTTAATGGTTCAACCGATATGTTATTTGACAAATATAAACGGTCGTTTATGGTTCAACCGACATGTTATCTGACAAATATGAGATTTTTATATAAGGCTACAGTTTTCACTTACAGAATAGGCTTGATACTTCTTTTTGAATTACAAATAATATTGTATAAATATGTGTGTTGATTTTGAATGATATTGTAATAAACTCGCGTTATTTTGTCCAAAGAAATGACAAAAGAAAAATACGCAATTCTAATATTTATATTTAAGATTTCAGTTCACGATCTCAAGGCTGCTCACTTAGCTCAGCGGTTATTCCATCGCTTCGTAATGCATGACTAATCCGCGCCATAAGCCATGGTTCGAGTCCCACAAATGCGATGGAAACTATTTCTCTTTTCATGATTACAAATAGTTAGGAATCACATTTTCCTGAGCAGATGGACAGTATTTACCCGTAAGGCTGCTGTTCTTCGAGATTATCGTTACGAGATATTTTCATGTTCACTGAAAGATTTGACCCACTCATTTTAGCATACATGGATACGAATCTATAGATTATACATTAGCTTGCCTTGACTATTGATTGCACACAGTATTTTCATTAAAAATGGCGATAAGAAAATTTTAAAAATGGTAAATATTTCAGCAACTTTTGGTCAAAACGCTCAACTTTTTAGTAGTTCGATTCATCCTATCTTATTCAAATTTCTGTTGCTTATGGTCAAGATACGTAGTTATGGTATTTGAAACTTGCAATGATAGACAGCAGCATTTTTTTCTAAAAAATCTTGAGTGCAAAATTTAGCATTAAAAGTTGCTGTTTTCATTGAGTATTTTATGTTGCCGTTGCTGTTGCTAGCACTGGAAGTGCTATTTATCACTTGTCATTCCTATGTATTTATCCTACTACCTGGTGATATATGAACAATATCAGATTATCAAAATTGCGTAAAGTTTTGAAATCATGAAAAAAATGGTCCGACAACGTTTTTGAAGAAACCCGTTGACGCCATTCTGAATATACTCCTTCAAACAAATAGTCAGAACGAAAATAAAATTTAGCGACTTAACCTCGTATGTATGCCAAATATTGTGATAATCTGTCAAGTGTATTCTAACAGTGAACATGATATTTGAGCATCTTGCTGTTAAAAAAGGGATGTCCCCTTTAAAGCTTGGGATATTATTTTGTACAGCAATATGTATTGATTTGAGAAATCCCTCCTTTTTGAAAATTGCATTATCCAGATAATTTCATCAAGCTGGCGTTGGTGTTGTATGGTCTTGATCATAATTATTTACGTATTTATGTTTTGCATTGACAAACATATGTTGTATAAATTATGATGGCAATGACCGAAGAAAGTTTAGAGTATATAATTATATACATAATATTTTGAAACAATGGCTTAGAGTTTCGCCCTATAAAGCAATTATGTAAGATGATTCATCCGTAAGGTTTTCAACGGTTTATGTTGTATTGTACCCCAAAATGTCCACAAACAGGACTACACAACCACAAAGCATGTGTGCTTGATCTATTTTAGTTATCTTATCAATTAATTTTACCGTTACTGAACAGTTATTTGTGTGTGTGGGGGGGGGGGGGTGGTTCTTTAGCCCTAAATCACAATATTCTTTGGAAATAATTTATGTTTATTGTACTATTTGAATACAACTAACACACGCATATTATAATTTTCATTTGATTATGATAGATTTAATGATACTACACTGTTATTTACAACAAACAGATATGAGTTATACACTGGATAAAGAATCAAGTTTCATCTGTTTGGAATCATCAAATGATATGTCTATTTTTAAGCCTGTTTTGAGTTATAATTGAGGATATATTGGACAAACAACTACTGAATATGGTCTGTCATTCATTCAGAAGGCTGATTAATATGGGCTGTTTTGCAGAGCTCAAATTTCTAGATATATATTTATCATAATGAAATATGTATAAATTAATAATAAAGATTTACCACAGAAGTTTCGATTTCTCACTGCCAGATTTGTGATTGTCCGTCAGACAGCTGCCTAATGTGCTTTGTTTCGCAGCGCTCAAGTTTCAAAATATAGCCTATTAAAGTGGCGTTGACAGCATCTAATATGTATTTATTAAATATCATTAAAAGATACACATGGCTTGTGTAAAAATCTGGACTATTAAATCTGGTCTAATTAAGTTGAACATTAGGCCGACAACCAGCAAACCCTTCGTCTCTTTTGCTTATTTTGTTCAGTGAGTCTCATGAACAAATTAGAGTTGAATGACTAGATAAATCTACACACTATCTCTATTAACTTTTGTTGAACATTAGGCCGATAACCAGCAAACCCTTCGTCTGTTTTGCTTATTTTGTTCAGTGAGTCTCATGAACAAATTAGACTTGAATGACTAGATATATCTACACACTATCTCTATTTAACTTTTGTTTCACCCTCTTTATTTGATTTAGATGTATTGTTTATAAAGGTGTCTTTCAGCAACAAAAATCGCTCTACAAGCAGAAATATTAGATATTTAGAAATCTAGAAGCAATCCATGTATATCATCAAGTTTAATGCAAGTTGCAATAAATGAGTACGCCAAATTCAAAAACTGCGTCCGACAGGTCACTTATTAGTAACCAGAGCTTGTAACAGCATGGAGTTAATACCAAAGGTGAATATTTAATTATCTTCATCTTTACCTTGGGAAGCGTAATTAACTTATTCCTCCACATTTGCAAAAACATCGTGCAAGTTTATAGTACAAGTTTAATGTGATAGATATACACGCCTGTATGAATTAGACACCATGGATATTGATCTCCCGGTATGTGTGTTCGTTGCATGTCATAGTCATACATCGGTGTAGATTTATGTCATGATTTCTGCTTCATTTATAGGACAAAGAATATATCCTTAAATACTCACATCTTACGCAGTTAAACCGCTGTCTTAAAGTTTATACAACACATCCAACTATTGTGTATGAAAATTAAGTTGTAAAAATGTTTACGGGTTGAATATTCAAATAAGAATCTTTCAAATAATAACACAGTAAGTAGAAATACTATGTCAGTTTCCAATCTTTTCTACAATATATATTAAGTAAACCTTTCGAAGTTTATACTTAAAATACAATGAATGTATGACATAATTGACAAAAATCGTATAATGTACTCTCTCTTTAAAAAGTGTTAAAACATCCAAAAGTTATTTTCAAAGAAATACAATAAAACACAAGTCCACCCATCCATCACCAATCAGCATAGAAAAGATAACTCATTTAAGTATTTGTACTAATAACAGGAGGTAAAAGATCAAGTACTTAAGCGACGTAAACACACTCATGTCTTATAGGAAGTCACTTGAGAGTGTGCCTTCCAATTTCTCAGGTCAAGTGCTTGAAGTAATGTTTTAACACAAATATGACTGCTCTATCAGAAAGCAGCAATAATTTACTTTGTTGATGGCGACAAGCTTTGGATTTTCTAAATCCTAAATCCTCTTTTCACCAAAGATATTTTCATTATGTTTTTAAATTCCGGGTTATAAACTCTCAAATGGCGATTATCTATATTTATTATTATTATTCATCCTGTGAATAGAATCGGTAATGAGTGAACAATGTAATTTACAAGATGCATTGTTATACTTTTACAAAACATTTGAACTAGACTAATGCATAAGAAAACGAATTTCAAGCAAGTGCGATTGCAATGTTAATTTACAAACCATAGCAGAGATGAACATAAGCAAATCGGTCTAATCATTGTTTTATGTAGGTCGAAACATTCAACTGATGTTCCACGATATTGCATCATTATATTTCTAACAGATGTTTCTTCGGTCATTGCCATTTCAATCTATCCATCATCTGTACATCAATTTCAAAACATATATGCGGTTGGATTATGATCGTGGCCATACATTTATGTGTATGAAGGTGTACTAAGATTATTTACAAAGTTGATTAGGGCCAACATACTGTACCATCCTCTCTGCTGGAAATGAACTGTCGTTTGTTACCTTTACTCATATGTGGTTAGCTACGAATTTTCCTTATGTCTAGTCTCCAAGGATGTCTTTACATTACCGTTCAATCTTAAGCAATTTTAGCTTCTTTTTTTTTGAAATAAATCTAGTTTACGCTATTATTACGGGTATTATCATGACATATGACAGAGAACAAGTTTAGTGAATACTCCAAATTTCATGATTTTTTATCCCTATCCTTTCAATCGACTTCATTTACATATTTTAGCACCATTGATAGCATCATTGAAATGGTTTGAGGAATTTTTCTTTGCCTTCATGCATACAGGACAAATCAAAAATGGCATGAAAAATATGGTAATAAGAAATGTATTCATGATATAAATGGGACAATAACAATAACACAATTACTGCATACGTAAAGATAGGTTCTATGTGCCATCAAAAACTATACCCTAACCCTAACCCAAATCCTAACCCTAACCCTAAAACTAACCCTAACCCTACACCCTAATCCTCACCCTAAACTAATTCTAACCCTAACACTAACCCTAAACCCTAACCCTAAAATTCTGGATGGGACCTAAAGTACACTTGGTCCCATAATACTTGTAGCCAGTGTTTCTACCTATTATCCAAAGACACATTTTACTTGTGTAAGTTACGTAGACCAAAACTCTCCAATGTATTAAAGGAAATAAAAAATTACTTGGTGTGATGAGTTTATGTGGTGATGTTTATATGATTCATTATCCATCTATCAATTTATTCATGATAAAATAATTCAAATATATACATTTATTTTTCTGTTGGTCCTTGGACAAAGGGGCAAATGGCAACTTATCCAACAATCTATAGTTGACCCCCTTTTCGTTCAAACGCCCCTGAATCGAACTTGATAAATTCTGGAAGATTTTCCTGTTTATACAAGATTTAAAGATATATACCCGGACTATGTGTGGCGTAAATACTAAGACTCTGCGGCTTATCGTATTTAAATAATATAGAAAATAAAAAATGTTGTCAAAAGGGCCAAATTGCCCCGTATGCCGGCTAAGGTTGCCCACCCAGTGGGGCAAGTTGGACTCATTTACAAAAAAGAGTCATACTCATTTTACCGTGACACATTTAATACATTATGTTTATTTTAAGTGAAGCCTGAGAATGTTCTGCATACAAAATTGTCCTTTTAGGATGAAATGCCGTAATAGATTAATACAATATCGATTTTTAAAAAAAAGATACGCTGTGACCTACAGTGTTATCTGCTGGCAATAGAGGCCACATATATCCTATTAGTCTTGTAAAAGACTTCTTGCGTCTTGTTATACGCATCTATTTATTTTTTTAGAATTAAAATCGTGTTAAAACGTCATAAATATTATTGTGCTCGAGTCTGAGTAAGTTATCATACCATCTTGGGCAAATTCGCCAAAGGGCCAACTAGAACCGTGTAGTAGGAGGTCCAACCCGCCTCATATAGTCCCAGTTTTGACTTAACCTCGTGGTATAACAACAAAACAAAGAATTAAGAGGATTTGATCTCGTGATATGTTGGACATATACCATACCTCGGAATCAATAATAATAATTTGAACACGCGACGTAATATCTTCCCACTAGTACAAAATTAGTTTTGCTGAAAAGGATTACTAAAGTAACTCTGAAACTCGTTTTATTGATAACATACACAAAGAGCTGAGTTCGGTGTTGTAAATTTTATGGTAAACTTGATGCTTTATTCATAACCAGTAAAATTTTTCTTCAAAGGTCACGTGAGCAGAAATACAAGGTTGGCCAACCCGCCCCGAGGGCGAACTAGACCCATCCTACCCTACTAAAAAATAACAAGATGATTAAAAAGATTTAAATAGCAATGATATAATTTGGTTGAAAATGTTAAAGAGTTTTGGCAAACTCTCAACATTGTCAGGGGAAAATATTCATGGCTTTAAGAAGGCAGTGATAATGTACTTTTGTCTTATCTATTGATCAAATGCCTTCAGATATATAGGTAATGCCATTTATTAAAGATAAAGATTTTCTGTCTTCTTTCCTAAGGCGCATTGTAGGAAGGTACGACCCATTTTTGGCTAGACTGATAAAAACAAGTGCAATTGTCATTTGATTCAATGCAATTCGATAATAACAACATAGCCTAGCTAATGGCTATTAGAAAAAAAAAATATTTTGATCTTTTTGACTCTCTGCAAAGTCTTTGTCGACAAATTTGAGGAACACACAAAAGGAAAACTAGATAGGTTCGTTTGTTTTTTTGGTTTGTACTTGAAATGCATTTCGTTGACTTGATGGAATTGTACTTTGATTAAGGTTATTGAATATGAAATGGTTGGTGGGGTATTTT
>JXSR01S052802.1:28892-41618 GCA_000969725.1 Ophiothrix spiculata
TTTGATAATAATAATATTTTATAGTTTAGGTTTATTTCTATTCGTACAATATTGTTATCACCATCCAAAATTATATGTAGCTCCGTGTTTTTTTTTATCCCAAGTGGTTTAAGGAATCGCTATTTGTATCTCCAGCTTGCAATGACATGTAGAAAATAGGAAAGTTGAATATTTAAAGGAACATATTCCAATTTTTCAAAATGTGGACTTTGGTTTCATAGGAAAGACCACCATTAAAGAGGTCTACATTTCAAATTTCAGTTAAATCGGCCAAGCCGTTTTGATTATCTGAGTCATCATATATTTCATAGTTTCCTATACTTTGCTGTATAAATTAATATGGTTACCATAATTAGACACATTTTTACCCTTCTCTCCAAAACTAAACATACTTAAGCCGTAAAATTTCACATGATTATGTGAAAAATATAAATAATCTTTTGGTACCAAAAGCAGAAAAAGTTTGAACAGAAGTTGAAACAATCGGACCATGCTTCTTTAATTGTCTTTATTTTAGCTATGCAAACGTATTGGAAACAACCGCAAACAACTTGCTAGTATTTGTAAGTTCTAGGTGTAACGGGCTAGATACACTTCGTCATTTTAATTCAGAACTTTATCATCTGTGTAAATGTTCTATATACAATGGTGTAAACTGTTCAATCCGGCTGAATGAGTATTTTCATTCTAAATGTTCATATTATGCAGAATATATTTAATTGAGACATCATCCCACTGCACATTTCAATGGCTTACTGATGGGTAGTATCATGCTACCTATTGATATCTACAAGCTATATCTATTCATGGTAAGCTAATCTCTTCCTTAAAAAAATGGGCATGTTTTACCCAACGGTGAAAAATTGTACATAAAAAATGTTCATTCAGCATGACAATTAATACCATTCTTAAAAATTAATCTCAACGAGAAAAATTCTAAATGAAAATATCTACAATCAACAATAATGACGAATTTTACATAGAAAATGTTCATTCGGCATATCAATTGACACCATTCACGAGAAAAATTCTGAATGAAAATATCTACAATTAACAATAATGACGAACTGTATCTAGCCCTTAAAATTGCCTGTCTTGATGACATTGCAAACCATGAGTAATAACCTGTAGATGTGTTTGTTCTTTGTAATTCACTGTCATTTCAATTGAGTATCAGATTTTTTCCTTAATTTCGAACATCATTTGAATAATAACCCTACAAAATAAAATATGCATGCATTACAAAATGAAATATGAATGCATTACTAGTAAATATGTCTGTAATGGCACAAATACTATACGCCACAAAAGTCTTTCAATGTCAATGTTTAACAATTGTTAGAAAAACGGAGATTACAATACAATAATACTTTAAATGATATAATGTTTGTGTATAACAGCGTCAAGTACAAATGAAATTCATGTCAAGACAAACAATTTCAGTTTTATTTAAACAAACTGATGATTCAATATATTCATAAGTATAGATATGAAAAATAGAGTAATGTGACTGTAATGTGTTGTTAATAAAATTAAGATTTTGAAGTTGTAGATTTTGAGAGAATAAAGAGAGTTTATATATACCACATGAGGTAATAAAATTTTGAACATAATTACAGTCCTCGATGTATGCGTTGCATTTTAGAGAATGGAGATCTCTCGGTCATTTCCGAAACAGTTTTGCATGTGACTTGTTTTGATGAGTAAAGACATTTATACCACAAAAATTATAATTAGAACTGTTCTTGCTCTGTCCGTCTTTGTAGGACCCAAACTTCCGAGAACACAGATAAGTTTTATAAATAATCAAATGTTTGTAAAACATACCATTTGAGATAACACGTATCAAGGTATAATTTTGTAGTTACTTCTAAAACTTTATTCCTCATGGAAAATAATACTAACAAAATTTCTAAAGATACGTTAATTAAAAAATAACAAAATTAAACTCCTCATCACGATCTATTCCAACTCCCACGCTCACAGAGCTGTATTGTATGGTGCAGGGAAAATTGCGTCCTTTCTTTTTCTTAAGGGAGGGTCGGAGTCTTGTAATTTCTTTGAAAAAATAAAACTGTTTTCGTCATGGCAATTTGAGACCTGATAACGTACAATGTATTAAGTATGTTTGGAAAAGGAAATACACAAATAATCTTTTTATAACATAATTATTTTGACTGAAATCTCGTTTTATAAATAATCAAATGTTTGTAAAACATACCATTTGAGATAACACGTATCAAGGTATAATTGTTTATGTTATGAACTTGCTTTTGTTATATGTCTTATATGGAAATAAATATTTTGATTTTTGATTGATTTTGATTTTTTGAGGAAATCTCTAAAAAACTTATTTTTACACCCCTACCACCCTCCCACTAACATCCCAAATCCTCCCAACACATACCAAAAATCAACTAAGAAACAAATGTTTTATGGTAGAATATTTTCGAAAATGTCACCAATGGTTTATTAGGAATGCGACCTTAATGAATAATTTTGGACGACTGTTAAGGAAGTTAAGACAAAATAAATTAATAGTTATGCTTTCTAATTAGTACAGTCCCTGTCCATATCATATCTGGCAGGCTTCAGGTGCTTCATTTTCTAAACAGAATATTTACAGTGTTTTTCTTATGATTGGAATACAAAATGGTTGGCAATTGATATTTTATCGATAAATTATAACCAGTGATGACCAGTTATGTTCCCAACATTTTTGGATAGTGGAAATGGGAGCAGCATGGTGATCGTCCGGTGATAATTTTTGATTATCATTTTTCCCCATGTTTGAATTACAGAAGAAAGTTTTATCTGTACCAACGGAATGTTACGAGAAAAGCTTTTCCATGAAAGTGAATTTGGTCATTAATCTTTATCACACTATCAAATATAGTACTGTATCTTATCTCTGTGTTGAATTGAGCAAAAATCAATGGTCTTCTGTAAATTAATAATGTTAATTGCATTTTAAATAATTCAATATACTGCAAATGCTATCAATTGTACACTTGTCCTTAGTGCATTAAAAAGATTCATTTTATAAGTGAAATACTGTCATTTATAAACATTTGCTGATTAAACTCAGGTGCCTTCTGCAAGACAAGTTGCACATTGAATTTGATACACTTGTCAATGAGAAAATAGTGAGTGAATTGTTAATTTTCAACCCCAAGTTCAGAAAAAACAAAAAACAATTGGATGCTAAATTTAGACACATGTGCAGGGCGACAAGTGCCGAGTTTTGATATGACGAATCACAAATATTAAACGTTGGAAAAAATGATAATTGAACATTAATAGTTAATGATTATAATCTAATATCTTATTGACCTTCGAGGTTAATATACAATCAAATGCCACGTGAGCCAAATAAATCATGCTTTACCTGTAAACTTGTTCGAACCCCAAACTAGATCCTATGTATCGCCTACAATAAAGTAAGTAAACAGAAAGTTTTTAATGAATTAAAGTCATTCTTTTTTTTTCTTCAAATAACGTACACGTTTAGCTTGTATTGATATATAAAACAAATGATACCATCTTTGTCCTGGTAACCATTGTGGGTCTGAAATAGGAAGAAATATTAGGTCCAAGGATACCGAGACATGCTTATATAATGTAAATGATATTGTTTAAATTGACAAGGAAACACTCAATAAATGATTGACAATTCGTAAGTTTATTATATGTGGGTTGCTCTGGCTAAAATCGCGAATGCCGATTTTGAATAAATGCCTTTTAGAGTAAAAATATGAACTCAAAATGATTCTGAAATTTGTGATTTTCCGCTCATTTCACCGTCCATCCCAAAACAGCCGTAAGTGCAACCTTATACCTTGTAAATATTTGCAAAGACCAAGTTATAAAGGATTAAAATGACACCTCAGTGAATTTCACTCGATTTCCAGAAGTCAAGTTATTGTCAGAGAGTAACTTGAATGTATAACTGAGAAAAACGCGTTCAAAATCATTGAGCCCTATTTTTTCTGTTAATTGTCTTCACAATACACATACATTACATATTTCGAAACATTTCCTTGAAATTAAACTTTGCTGGTGTTTTGAAGTAAGCACAAGGATTTTGAATCTGTAAAAAAAATGGCAAATTACGACTGTGACATGTATTTTTCACATGTAGCGCAAAATGAAGATTACTGCATTTACGGCTCTTTTGAGATGGACAGATACATATAAGTACCAAGTGCACTGCATCTTATGTGTATTGAATTGAATAAAAATCAACGCTCTTCTGTAAACTAATAACGTTAATTGCACTATAAGTAATTCAATATACTGCATTCCTAAGTGAATTAAAGCGATTCTATTTAAAGATGAAAAACTGTCATTTATAAACATTTGCTGATTGAACTCAGGCGCCACGTGCAAGACCAAATGCATTCTGAATATGATAAATGCAGATGCCAGTGACAAAATAGTAAATGAATCCTGGATTTTCAACCACAAGCCCAGCAAAGAATAGGTTGGCCTACCAACAGTTGCTGTTCGGGAAAACATTGAATGAAACTGGTTAAGAGGGCTAACGGGGAAGTTTTGGGAAAATAACCCTTTAAAAATGTTGGATGTTTACTCCGGATAGTAAATGCAGACAAATATCCTTTCTTTTGTTTTACCTTTTAATTTAAGAATTTTTTTAAAATGAAAGATCTGATCTACATAAGTTCAGGAAAGCTTGAATTTCACGTACATGGTATATCATGATATAAATGAATTCACAAACGGTATATAAACTGTTTACTGTAACATTTTAAATTGAAAAAAAAATGAGATGGAGTTGAAAATTTCATTATAGCTAAATTTGTAGAATAGGACCAATTAAACATGAAAATGGTTTAAAAAGTTCCAAGTTTTCCATAGGGTGTTCCCCAAATTAATCTAAAGTTAGAGTTTATGAATTTATTGTATAGTATATGTGAAGTGGTAGATGATCGGGTCGGTCTTTCGAAATGACTTTTCATGAAACTTTTTGGTACGGCTGAATTTGTTGCCCGTGAAAACAAAGCATACAGAAAAATGCTCGGATAAAACGCAGAAAAAATCCGAATGCCGCTTACCACGTTTTTCTACTGCGACACCATAAATTTACAAATTACCGTAGCATTGAACTTGATTAGATGATCAAGCACATGCGTCAGATTGTTTATTTATAGCCTTCTGTTTTATGTTTGAAGGTCATCTGCACTCAATTAAATAGACACATGGAACTTTTCCAAATTAATTTTGTTAATGTTTCTTAATCTGTTAATTCGAAATTATCAGGTGAAACACATTTTTACATCTAAACTATCATTTTGGAAACTTTTTCCTGCTCTGTAACTCGCAACTGAAATATTTGTATCCATGTAAATGAATCCATTTCTAGAAGCAGAGTTAAATGACATGCTGAACACACATGTTGATGTTGATTTTTAAGAAAAATCTCCAAATGTAAAATTTGGTGGAAGTCAAATACTTTTTAGAATCTAGAAATTGTCAAGGGTCTGCTGTCTCAAAATTTTGCTTTTCAATTTTTTTTTGAAATGTATTCCACAGTAAAAAGACAAAAATGGCCAAGTTTGATTTTCAGTGCAATACTTCAAAAGAAAGAAAAGATTCTTGATTTACTGTGAGTGGTAATTCAACAATTATGAAATCATTATAGCTGAATATTATGCCAGTTTTTTGCTAGCACTGTAAGTGGGTTTTTTCCCCAAATATTTTTCAAGTTTGTTGCGATAAAATAATATTCTTAAACTTTGATAATTTTACAACTTCTAAATAATTGTCATTTTAAAAGCATTTTGAGGAGAATGATTTAATTAATAATCGTCTACTTTGTTAAATCTTAAGATTCTATCGATTATTTTTTCAATTTAACTTCATAACAGTGCAGTTATCATTACTTAGGTTTAAATCGCAAGAAGGGATATGAGAAATTTAATGCATTTAATGGACTGACAAAAGCGACGACACCACAAGGCTTTCATCATTGACAAAAGAAGCTTTTAGATGTTATAAATGTTGTAGTTTTATATTGCGATTTTGTCTAACAAACAACATTAAACCCATCTAAAGTGCTATTTAGGAGCAAGATCACATGGATATTTAAAGTTCTCAAGTATGCTTGTATCCAATGACACACTTTCAATCAATATCTTGTATTTATTTCTGGCTTCTGAGTGCCAAAACTATTCAATTTTCAACTTAATGGAAAAATAAAACATTGATATTAGAAAAATCTATGTGGAATTGTTATTATTAACATTTTAATATACTTTGCAAAATCGAGTTAAGGATTTTAGATAAAACCTGCGCGCAAGATTCAGTCTACCGCAACCATGGCAACATGTCAAACTTGACTAAAATCGGCTAAGGTTCTGATTAGATCCAATTTGGCTAATTTTCAAAACGATACAGAATACGCTAATTTTTTTTAATAATTAATTTACATAAGTAACCTAATTTGTTCACAGATAGCTTTGTATCTAATTGCAAACACCTGCAAAGCAATACAAAAACACAGCAAAACAAAACGGTAACGTTGCCGATTTTTGTAAGATATTCAAAAGATATCTCCTCATGAATAGATACATTAAAAAATGTAATGTATGTTTTAGAATAACAGAAATAAAATGTAGTCATTTTTTGTCCTACCACTTTCTAGTAAGATGGTTTGCTTCAACATAAAATAGCATTCGACACCGCGAAAAACTTTTCTTCTTATCAACCTCCAGCTTCCTTAACTTAAAATGTAATAAACGCTCCAACGCCTCCTACTCCCATTTTACACTTCACTGCAAATTGATCATCCACCGAGACTTTGGTACATTGAATTTGTTTACTTCTTTCTTGAAGCCATAGATATATAAAATATTGCTTGAAAGCATGTGATAAAGTATCTGAAAGCTTTTATATCAGACTTAAATGGATTGTATTACGGGGAAATGAACAATGATTGAGAAGATGTCAAACGAGACACACTTTTAAATATGACAGTTATGATTTATATATTGATACGTCCTTTCAAGCCTAAGTCTTAAAGAAACACCTTATCTTCGCTTGTTTGGTTGAATAGTACATGCAGTACAAATGTTTTTTTATTCTAAGCATTCATTCTAAGTGTTGGAATTTATCTTCAATATGCAGCATCTAACCTGAAATGTTGAATATTAAAAATATTAAGGTGGTTTTTCCAAAATGGATTTTAAGTTTACGAATCTGTTCGTCTGCATTTCTAACACTTCAAAAAATATAGAGGAAACATAAAGGTTTAACTAATTGACCAATTAGATTACTTTGAATCATGTATATGTACTGTGACACCTTTAATTGTTCAAATGCATAATCACACTTGTGCTGTATTGTAAGAGGTGAATAATTGCGTCGGTCTTTCTAAATGGATTTTAAGTCTGCATTTATTGCATCTGAAAACAAAACTTACAGGAAAATACTGAGATTAAAAAACAAACATACATAGAAAAAATGAAAAACGTTAATCACGTTATAAAGACACCCTTAATTATTCAAATACGTCAACATTTAACTTTAATATATGAGCTAACAAATGCGTGTGTTTGTTTATTTTTGCTTCTGTTTATTTCCCTTTTGTTTGACATATGGAAAGTTCCCATAGTTATTTTCTGATCAGATATCATATTCTCTATTAACCTGTGATCACAGTATGTTTTAGTTTAGAACTTTGCGACAGAACACTTTTCAAACTGGTGAAAATAGGCAATAAAATATAAAGAAAATAATAAGAATTTCAAGCAGATTTTTTGTTGTAGAATTTGATCACTTTGATCAATTTCAAGAAGTAAGGTGTTATTTTAAAGCTTAGGAAATGCTGTATCGGATAAAATGATGAATTAAAATTTGTATTATCTGCAAACTCCACCTTTTCGGGGTGAGCCATCAGAATTGTTAGATAAAACATACTGTGTTAATGTTATGTGAAAAACATGGTATTGAACCAGAAGACTTGGCATGTCATTTCCTGTTGAATGTTCATCATTTTATATGAATATGAAAAAAATACTTACACATGGCAAACTATCACAATTTTTGGCATACATATGAAGTACAGTCTCTCAATTATATTTTCGTTTTGATTATTGATTTTTACAACATGTTCAAAATGGCGTAAATAGCTTTTTTTTTTTAAAGGTTAACACTTTTTTGTAATCTCAAAAATTAATACAGTTCGGATAATCCGATATTGTTTAGCCCCTCCCCCCTAGCTACGCCGCTGGTGAAAACAGGTGGCAAAAAATAAAGAAAATAATAAGAATTTTCTGCAGATTTTCTGTTATAAAATGTGATCGCCTTTATCAATTTCAACATGTAAAGTGTCATTTCAAAGCTTAGACAATGCTGTAAGTGATGATATGATAAAATAAAAATTGATATCGTCTGCAAAGTCCCCCCCCCCCCCACTGGCACCAACCAAAGAATACCACAAACGGACGGCATCCCTTGTATCTACCTTTGAGAGAGCCATCACAAATGTCGTCAATTTATAGATTCTGACGCTTTCCCATATCTCGAGGGTTTTTAATTTTAAAAAGGACACAGGAGTACTATACATTAAAACATTAAAACAAAAGAAGGTGAAAGGGCTGCACCGGTGTAATATGAATCACAGTCCCCTGATAATACTGTCCGGGATGTATAGTAAAGTATAGGCTAACAACTCTCACGCAACATTAGTTTCACGCTTTTTTTCCCGTTATGGTCTATTCCAGGGGGACCTTGATTACTTTGTCACTGGCACCAACCAAAGAATACCACCAACGGACGGCATCCCTTGTATCTACCCTTGTTGGGATATAAGAAAAGCAGTTGTCGTTTTGTTCACATAGAAGTACTAGTATTGCAATCATGTGCAATACAGTGTTTCAGCTAATAGTAACTAAAATCTTTCATCTCCGTGTGAATTTATGAATATAAGATTTTTAACTTGCCCTCCGTCTGGCAACCAGTTCGTCTCATACCATGACTTGATTAGAAGAGGCCATGTCGTCTGCATAGCTCAACTTCTGGTATTAGAAGAATGTGACTGAGAGCCAGTTGAGAATTTGGATATTGGTTATCGGGTATATTCCTGCATTGCCCGCACGGTTTACACGTTCAATGTTAATATTAAACATAAAAAATGACCAAAACGCATCCATCTTGTTCTCAAGTTGATAGTTTATAAGTGTTCAACTATAGCAACGTCAGATA
The DNA here is from genome assembly GCA_000969725.1 of Ophiothrix spiculata. Lineage (NCBI taxonomy): Eukaryota > Metazoa > Echinodermata > Ophiuroidea > Amphilepidida > Ophiotrichidae > Ophiothrix > Ophiothrix spiculata. Next base: position 38,118 of record JXSR01S052802.1, read on the forward strand.
GGAATTACACCTGGCATATTTCCTGTAACAATACCTGCACATATGTAAGTGTTAATGGTTTGTCTTAGTGGTGATGCATCTTAAGTGGTGAATATTTAGGTCGCTCTTTTTCAGATGGGTTTCGAATTTATAGCACTTGAAAAAAAAAAACAATACAGGGGAAAATGTTTCGATGTTATCTGAGAAAATTTCAAATACTATATATTATTTTTTTAGTACGTGATCATTTTTTCATCATTATAATTGCAATGGTTTAACGAATGCAAAATATCGTCGTACTATCATAATTACCTAGGTCATTTGCTCTATTTTAAGAAAAAAATCAGCAAAACAACCTCATTGAATAGGCTGTTGCTTTTACTGAACATATGCTGAGCAACAACTTCATGATACAAAGCAACAACAACAATTTACTTAAAACTTCTAGGTGTCAAAATATTGGGCGCCATCTTTGAATGTGAGAACACTTCAGAATTAAATATTAGTTTTAGATTTCCGGCTTCTTTAACCTAGAGTGATACAAACGCTCCAACACCTCATCCTCAATTTTATGCTTCATTTCAAATTGAGCATCGACCGAGTCTTTGGTGCATTTAATTTTGTTTACTTTCTTCTTACACCCCATCATACTTTATGGAAACAGAAATATATAAAATATTACATACAGTATCTGAAAGCCTTTATATTCGATTTAAATTGATTGTATTACGGGGAAATGGACAATCATCGAGAAGATGTCAATTTATATACACTTTCAAGTATGACATGTAATACATTTTTATACTGATGTGTTCTTTCAAACCAAAAGAATTAAAGTAACGCTTTGTCTTGTTTGTTTGATTGGTGCATGCAGAGCAAGTGTCCTTTTTATTATTCTCTTTATTTATATTTGTGACCCGTCATATCAAAAAAAGGCACTTGTCAGATCTTACGTGTTTCTCATTTCTTGAAACTGACACCATTATATCTTACTTGAAGATGAATATCTCTTGCATACATAGTGGACTTGTCACATCATGATGCCATTTTAAACTATTGGCCACAGCTAGTAAAAAGGAATATCCAATTTCTGGTGTTGTATAACTTTATATAACTGTATAACTTTATTTTTAGATTAGCTTATTATCATATTAAGCGCAAGGGAAACACATTTTATATTCGTATAATGGTACAGACACAGAAAACTAAGTATGCCAATCCGTGTTCAATCTTTTGATTTTCTCATTTCATCTAAAATTGAGATTAAAATACCAACAAATGTAGTTCCAAATTATGAGATATGCATAAAAACACAAATTACATTCATATTATGTGTTGCCATAGATGTTTCCCTGGTGATGTTGCAAAGGAAATGAACAATTATTGCAATTAATCTCTTTAAGTTGGCAGGTTTTTAGTAAAATGTTTATTTTGTTTGAATTTCAGATTTTGTAAACACATACTAATGATTGCATTCATGTCTATGAATAACGAGATATGCATTTATTTCTAGCAACTTTAGTAGCTCTTGGGAAAACCCCTGTTTTCAGCTCTGAACCAGAGCTACTTTTGATTTTCAGGGGGGGGGGCATGGAAGTTGGGGTCGAGTCAAGTTTTTTTTTTTGCCGCCGAAGGCGGCGACTTTTTTTCTTCGCCGCCTTCGGCGGCAAAGTTTTTTTTTATTACATTTTTTATGTTTTTCTTTACCTTGAAGTAGTTGAGTAAAGTTTTTTTTTTCTTACTCATCTTTGGGGCAAGTTTTTTTTTCGCCACCCGCCCAAAAAACTTCCATGCCCCCCCCCCCGAGAATCAAATGGTGCGCCCCTTAGTGCCTAAGTTGTCTGGGATAAGAACTTATCTTATCAAACATTTAAAAAACCCTTATTCGTCGATAGAATTCTGCTTTGATTATGTACAAATCTTAATGAAATTCTGCTATAAGTTGTTTGGTCAATAGTCCCAATAATAAAGAAATAATATATTTGTTGTTAATATTAAAAATAAAAGTGTTTTAGAAAATTGGAAAATTATGATAGAGCGTCTGTCAATTTCTGTACCCTATATCAGGAATATATTATATAAATATTGACGGTCAATACATGACGTTGACTTTTGTCAATGAGTCTTATTCTCTACAAATTTAGCATTGGAATTTTGAATTCTATCTGTCAAAAATGTTTGCCATTAAAAAAAAAAAGGTCAAATTTTGGCAGATAGATTTAAAAATTTCATTACTAAATGTTCAAAATAAGTCCCATTCATTATGAAAATGCTTTAATAGGTTGTTCCATAACTTGATTCAAAGTTAAGATTAAATGAATTCATTTACTGTACAGTATTGGAATTCTTATACAGTAAAGGAATTCATTTACGTAAATGAATAACGACCTTTCTTGAACTGATATTGCAATACTTTTTCCTTTTCCAAGTACAAAATGAACTTAACCAAACACCAACGAAAGATTTTATCTATAAATGGAATTATCGCAATCTTAAAACTTAGTTTCAAGTTGTTATAACCGCCGGTATGTGTGTACGAATTTTCGTTCAACGGAATTTGCGACATCACCGAACTGCTTATTTTAATTCTTATGGTATATATATTTTGTAGAATAGCAAGCAGACTCCTTTCATAAAATGTGCAAGAATATTTACGAGCAAATAACGTGTGCAAACCTCGTAATCATCATGCTCATTGCCTTAGAAATAAAGGTTTATATGATAGGCTACTCTACATGTATAAACCTTGAAGTATACAACATCTATAGCATATGCCTTGTCTTCTATAACACTGTGAAGTGTTGGTTTTGTATTGTGTAAGAGACTAGTAATGGTTGATTACGATTGATTAAGACCAAATCACTGCGATGTTATATTTTTGTACTTGAGTCATTCATAATTTTGGTATTATTTTTGACTAATTTTGTTGCTACCATATGAACAAACATTGAAAATAAGTTACGTGGTTATGATTCAAAAAGTACGGACTATTTTACTCCCCCATATATCGGATAATCGGCTTATGTGCGTTAATCAGCTGCTTGTTGTATATTTCAAGATTCACAGAGTATAGTTATATAGCACTACAATGTAGCATGGATTTAGAATAAAATGAATCGAGAAGCGCATTGCAAACACATTGACAAGATTTAGTGCCCTTTGTACAAAGATTTCTTGGATAAAGTCTACTATGAATATCATACATTTCAAAAGGAAGAGTTTTACCTTTAAGACCTGATATGAATAAAGAGCGACTTCAAAACAATAAAAAAGCATAAGCTGCTTTTAGTATTTGTGTTGATAGCAGAATTTAAAAGATCATTTTCATTTTCTACTTTAAGTACTTACCAGTACGTGACGTAAACACTCAGGTCGTTTTGAAGTCACTAAATAGAATTACCTTACCAGCTCTTCGGTCAAGTGCATAAATTTAAAAGAGCATTTTCTACTTTAAGTACTTACTAGTACGTGACGTAAACACTCAGGTCGTTTTGAAGTCACTAAATAGAATTACCTTACCAG
>JXSR01S052802.1:41772-53025 GCA_000969725.1 Ophiothrix spiculata
ACTCAGGTCGTTTTGAAGTCACTAAAGAGAATTGCCTTACCAGCTCTTCGGTCAAGTGCATAAAGTTTTATCATTATTAAAATATGTCTGCCTGAATTAAAAGAGATGAAGAGACGCGATCATTCAGTTGATTGCTGTCGATTTTCTTTGTATTTACCACTTTCTAACATCATCTTCAGTAATGCATTTTTAATATAAGGTACGTTGATTTTGACATACTTTGATAGGTTTTAATATCATCACTTCAATTCTTGTATGATACGCTCGTTAGCTTAGTATTGCTTCATTCACGTTCCAATTTACTTTACCTACGCTTGTCAACATAAGCACACATTAAATATCGATACCTCCTTCATGTTAATGGTTTTACATGCGTTGGCGTTAACTGGTAATATCTACGGAGGAGGAGCATTGATATACTTGGGAGTGTAAGAATAATGAGTTATTTTCGAATTTGACAATAGCACCATTCTAAAGGTTTGTAATGGATTAACACAAACTTGCACAATTTTTTTGTTAGTTTATTGTTTATAAATGATCTTTTTACTGGAATCTATAAGTACAACTAATTTCTACTCGCGTTTCCAATCTAGCAAAAATCCGGAAAAGAATGTATTGGTAAAACACAATAGGCCATTCTCGACATTGAATCGCTTCATCTGGCTTCCGCCTTTTAATTTAACAGAGTAAAACATACCATTATCAAAACATGAGTAAATTACATGAAAAACATTGTCCTTAAGAATTACAGTAGAAAATTATATAAAACTTTAACAAAACTAAAAATTTAACTAGGCTAAACTGAACTGAACTAAACTGATGTGAAGTGAACTGAAATGAAGTAAAGTGAAGTGAACCAAAAGAAAATAAGATAAACTAAAATAGAATTATGTTTTAAAAAATAAATAAAATTACGTACAGTAATCATTGATCGACAGACATTGACATTTCAAATAAAGGCCAATTTGGTATTTATTTTGTCAATTACGATTTTCAAAACTAAGGGCCAGGACATACTTCTAACAGGCTACCAAAGATGATTAATGAAACGATGACTTTATCACTTAAGAGTTATATTATTTATAGTTGCCTAAGTTTAAGTTGCTCAAGGGATATCAATATTTTTAAGAGGTTGTTTTTATACGTAAACCGAAGAATAACATTGCCAGATTTTCAACACTAACAATAAAAGCTTTTAAACGTTACCGATTTGATGATCTTAATGCGATATTACCTAAATGTTACATTAAACATTTATAACTTCTAACAAGCGGTGTCCAAGTTATATTAGCTATTATCGGGTGCTGTAAAAGAGCTCTATAAAGTTCACTATCTTTAAATATGATTTTCAATGCTACAATCTTTGTCAAAATTGTTGAAGCAAAAAGGCATTTACGAAAATGGACCCCCAGTACTCTCTAAATTCTGAAGAGTAAAAAGTCAATCCTTCTTGGAGTGACCCTTTGTGTCAATCATAAAGATTGACATTTCAATCTGCCATGAGTGGAAATTACTCTTTTTTTGGAGGAAAAGTAAAATTTAAAACTGCAAAGAGTGAATTTGCACTTTGCAAAGAGGGAAATTTCAATCTTTTTGGAATTAATTTTTCAATCTTTTCATCGATTGTTCCATCAGCACAATCCCTCTCGATTGAATTGTTTGTGTATGTGTAAATTCACATTGATGTTAATAATTCAATCGTCAGAGATTGCGCTGACGTAACAATCGGTGAAAAGATTGAAATGTCAATCTTAAAATATTGAAATTTCACTCTTTGCAAAGTGCAATTCACTCTTTAAAGTTTGAAATTTTACTTGTATGGAGGAGAAAGAGTGATCTCCACTCTTGGTAGATTGATTTGTTAATCTTTTTGATTGACCCAAAGAGTCACTCCAAGGAGGATTGACTTTTTCACTCTTCAGAATTTAGAGAGTACCCACTATACAATGTTGAAGCACCAAGTTCCGTCTCTTGACCACTGGGTAACCTACGTTGAGACAAGGATGCGGGGATGGGGTCAGTGGTTGAGAAGGCTTAGCCTTTTATGCTGACTAAAAAGGTGGCAATTTCACTGCTTGAAAATTTACAAAATTGCGATATTTTATTGCAGCAACAATCGGATTTTGTTTCAAGTAATTTTGACAATGATAGAAAAAGTAACGGTAGCATTAAATGGAAGCACAATTTTCACTCTAAATTCTACGGACCACATGCGTAAATGGTCATTACCTATGTAAAGATGTATGAACAATATTTATTATCAGGATCTTAACTAATCGTCTAAATCACTGTGTGAATGTACCTTTATGTCATACGGTATGACATAATGACCAGATAATATAATCATAAAAAATGCGAATCTATATGTATTGGTAAATATTATGTAACAATTTTATAATCAAAAGTGTCATTTCAAAGAATTCAGGTTTTCGTTTTAGACGCAACAAAACATGCCAGCCACTACCAGGCAACATAGAAATCATCACTCACTCTAGTATTTGTACTGATAACAACACTTACAGGGCATTTACCGTAAGTACTTAAGTGATGTTACCACACTCAGATGTCGTTAGGAAGTCGCTTAAGAGACAGAGAATTGCCCTCCAAGCTCTTCGGTTAGTAATTTAGGAGATGTATTAACACAAATTTGTCTGTTTTGGTTTAAAGCAGCACGTTTTATTTGTTGAAAACAGCAAACTTTGTATTCTCAACATACACTTATTGGTAAATATATCTTTGTATATTTATATTTTACAAGGTGAAAGAATATGATGAATATCATTGCAGTTTATAGCATTTCAATTCTTGTGTGAGACGCTGCATTAGGTTAGTATTACTTCAGGCAAAATGTAAGGAGAGGTGATACTTCTGTTTTATAAGCACCATGTCATGTCCAACCAAAATCAGAAATCTTAAAATGAAATTTGGCATTATATTCTAAAAATATGATAATAATAATAATAATAATAAATCGCATTTATATAGCGCAAAATCTACAATGATAGCTATGCCATTTCAATATTATTTATCATTTACAAACGCATTTTGTGTATGAGCACACACCATTAAAAAGTTCGAGTAGATTGCGTATTAATTCCTATAAAACAGTTTTCGGATCATACCGGATTTCTCATCTATAAAGCAACCAGTTGCTTCAGTATACCATGATTATCCTTATTTTTAGCTAGAGGACTTCATGTTAGGGCAGAGTGTTAGTGATTACGTAATATACAGGCCTATTTTTTACTAAAACTCGGCTTACCGGTTTCTCCTTACTTTCAAGATACGTTCGAATTTCCCCAAACAGTTAACTTTGAGCAATATCTAACCATTCTTATTAGCAATATGTTATAAAACACGATCAAATGATATTTTAACCAAAAATTGGTTAGGACCAAATGTTTTGAATATATTGATTTAGGAGTGTGTGGCCCAATACTTTTACGTGTATTAATTAGTAGTGTGTCCTTTTACATTTTAGCTAAAATCAATAACATAATGCTCAATGAATTCTAGAAAGATGTTTAAAAGACAATTTGAAGTGAATTCAGAACAAAAACACTGTACAAAATGTTTCCCACTATTTATACTTCATTCTATTGGTACTATACTTATATATCCATTAAAAGATTTCCTAGAAGAAAACCCACTTTGAATCTTGGGAATAAGTTATGTATATACAACGCATTATCATATTTCTTAGCACTAAGTAGAGTGAAATTTAAATTCATCAAATGCAGATTTCAATAATAGCTTGCTACGTAATAAATATGAAAATCAAGCACGAAGTGACGAAAGAATTAGGTCTTGATGTCCAGTGCAACAGTACTATACATTATTTAGGTGCAAACCATAGCAAGCTACTGACGCAGGTGAATCCATTTATACCATTATTTTAAATAGGGCGAAACATTAATCTGGTTACATCATTATACTTTTAACAGATGCTTTTTGTGGTCATTATCATTCGAATTTATTACACTACAAACAATCAATGCATGCTTAATCATAAACATTCATCGAATCTGTTGTGATTTATCTTGACGATGAAAGTACTCGTATTATACAGAGATTTTGAAATATTTTGATTCGGACATAATGACATCTCTCATCAAGAATAGCACTGTCGTTCATTATGGAACACAGCTGTGTAGTAGCTTTAGTTTTCTCTGGGAGTTTTCTTAATGCACTATCGAAGTTTGTGAGATCAGATTTGCTCACTTCCGGAATACTTGAAATTTTGGTGGCGTAGCCGGGAAAAAACATTCACATAAAGATTTTTTAATACAAGGAAAAAGGGATCAAGGGGCGATACTCATAGTATGCAAAAATGCCTTGTAAACCGTTTTGTAAGGAAACAAAATTGGTCCCCAAACCAAGTTTCTAAGACTTTTTTACTAACCTCAAAATCTAATAGTGCATCAGTAAAGTGACCTGTTACAACTTAACACATAATAGCAATCACCAATTGACTTCATTTTCGACTCCTTTTAAAACAACAGGAAATCATTTGCAAGAACTGTTTCTCGGTGTAGATTCACCTTCCAGTATGAAAATGTACACCAAGGATAATAATCTCCCGCTGTGATTTTTCGCTGCATGTCACGGTCATTTTCCCTTCATCTGAAAAGGAAAAACACAGGGGGTACTTATAGTATATAAGTGCGAAAGTGGTAACATAGGCGTGCCACAAGCATGAAAAGAAAAAACAGACAGACACTATATACTTGAATGAGTCCTGACCTTGTTTTTTTGCATAATCAATACTTTTAAGGTTCTGCTCTTTCGAAAATTAGCGGCATATTAGCAACTTCGGTTAGCAAAAAAAAAAAAAAAGCAGAACAATGTGTCAAAACAAATTATGATGCAATTGTGTCAGCTAAAATCCAAGTGGGACTTCAGAGATAGATTTAGTAAATGTTAAAATTGAGGTTTATTTTATTCAAAAACTGACACTGAATGACCCTGTTTTTCGCTCTTGCCAACAAATCGCTTGGAATGACCCAGTTTTTTGACGCTCTACACCGAATGCCCCCCTATTTGTCAATGTATTTCTCACCTATTGCCCCTACATTTCGAAAGCCGGTAGGAGCAAGTACGTCACTTTCATATTTGAGTCCCCGTCCCCCCCCCCCCGCGTACATCGCTGGTTGGAAAAATATGTTTACATGTACTATATTCTGTTCAAACAACATATCATATAGCTGGCAATGTGTGTTGCATATTCTATAAGGCCAAAAAATAAAGAACTCTGTCTCAGCTTCCTTAGGCCAAAAACCCTAATAAGTGCTACGCGGTTTTTTTTTTAGTCAAAAAAGGCTATGCGCTCGCGGAAATTTTTTTTATTACGTTTCTTTTTTTTTTCTCCCGATGTAAGAAAAAATAAAAAAAAATAAAAATCTCGAATTTTTAACCTAATGCGCGCGGGAAGCTGAGACAGAGTTCTTTTTTTCTTTGGCCTAGGTACTACATAAGTGTCGAATTTATATTGTATAAAACAAATCTGAATAACGCTGCTAATTTTCGAATAGTTTGTTGCTAATGTACCAATTTATTGAATAAACTACAGCTTTAATGTAACGTTTAATCCAAAATTTCATTTCCAAGAGCTTGAGGTTCTTTTGAAATGAAATTAAACATACCATCCCAAGCAACATAGAGCACATCACTTATTCTAGTATTTGTACTGGTAATATGAACACTCTCTTTGAGTGCTTACACTCATGTCATTAGGAAACCAGCGAAGAGTAATGTCTTCAAAGTTCTCCGGTCAAGTACTTGAGCTGAGGTAATGTATTAACACAAATAAGTCTACTCCGTCGGAGAGCAGCAATCGCGCTGTTTGTCGATAACAACAAGCTTCTTTATATTCCACCTATACAATTTTCAAGAAAGAGTTAAATTCAACCACAGTTTAATTTGACAAAATGTCATAATGTTATGTACAATATCAATTCGGCGGAACTCACAATTTGGAAACGTATCCGAATTCAGATACTCCGTATCACAATTATGATATCCGCATCAGAATGAGGATATGGAGGGGTATCTGAATTCTGATACGCCTGGCGTGGCGCAGGAAACACATCGATGGCGTAAGCTGGCAAGTACATGTAGATCATCTTTCTTGCATTTATGATAAATTTATCTGTGGAAATGGCATTTCCATCTGTGCAATTCCAGCGGAACAGCTTCGAAACATGTCCTGATAGCTCCTTATCACAGAAGGCAATATAATTTGGCCAATACTTTCTTAGAATCTAGATGACAAGAGATGATAATGCTGTTGACTTTTATACATACCGGTTTTGTGCGCGGCGAAGCTGAATATTCATTTCAGCTGATATCCCATTTCAGCTGTTTTTAATCCAAATTCGGATACGGGTATCATAATTGTGATATGAAGTATCCGAATTCGGATACGTATCCGAATTGTGAGTTCCGCCGAACTGATTTGGCAGCTTTTTATCACTTCACTCTTGTATGATACGCTACATAATTAGGTTAGTATTTCTTAAAGACACAAGGGGGAATGATGATACTTCAGTTGCTAGCATTGTGTCATAACCAACTACATTCAGATAGCTTGAAATGACATTTGACGGTTACATGTTCAAAAATATAACAGCGTTGTATTTCGATATTAACACCTGTCCTTACGAATGCAACTTGATTGATAGAAGTATGTTTGACTCTAGGAAGATGTCTTTTATCAAATACGAATATTAAGAAGCAATATTATGACATTTATGTGACTGCTAATATTGGCAAGTTTTTATCAATTTTGAAGGTGTTTTTTGTTTTGTTTTATAAAATATGTTAGATAAAACACTAAGGCCCGTATTCCAGAAAGGTGTTTAGCTAAATCAAGGTTTTATTTCTCGTCAACAGCACGACTCATTCAGCTGTTCTGCTTGAAAACTGCAATGATGCGTATCATTTCTGGACAGTTGATGCTCAGTTAAACAAAGGTTTAGCTAAACATCTTTCTGGAATACGGGCCTAAAACTCAGATTAACATGATTAACGAAATTAAAAAGAAATACATATAAAAATCTTCAAAATGAATATGTAAAACGGGAGAACATACCGTTCAATATTAAAAAGGTAAAATATATCGGTTAATATAATTCAAGAATTCATATTCTACCTATCTATTACATAAACTCCAATCTAGTGGAAATTACATACAAAGTTTGATCGTTGTGGATAGGCTCCCGTGGATATGACTACCTGTTTTCAAAATAGATATTATTTTTGTGTTTTAGGTCTTCAGCAAATCTATGCATTTATTACATACCTATCACAAAATCTTTCCTTAGGCGAGTAATCATAGCCATCTACCTTCAAAATCAGGAACTTTGTACTGGATTTTGCACTGGATAATATAATGCAAAATATTCGCTGAATTTGTTTACAGACCGATCTTCCGCAATACTAGATAATATTTTCTGGGTTAACATCATCCAATTTATTTAGCATGTTTGTAAAACACAAGGTATTTGCTTGCGTTTCATCACTACGTAGAATGAAACACGATTTTTAGACAATGCTTAATAAAAATATATATCTAGATGAATTCTCATTCTCTACTTCTTTTTTTGAAATCTCGTTTTGTTGTGATGTTTCGTTCTTCTTATTTGATTACATTTCATAATTATGCAAAGCAATTGATAAGTTTTGAACCATTTTTAAAGAATTAAAACATTCTTTAGGTAAGGAAATGGCTATACCGGAATCGTTTACGTTATCAATTGTGAAGATTTTTTGTAAAGTATTTTAACTTTAAAGCGTTGAAATAATATTATAGAGTACGTTGAAATCACTCAAGAGATGATAATTTAATGAATAACTAATAGCAATGACACTATGATACCTTCAGTTAACAATATAACTTGTTCAATTTATCATAGTTCGACGTTTAAATGCAATGTTATCTAAAAGTCAAATTGAAAATTAAAGGCTTCTAATATGCGGTTTTAATTTCATGAGTAATACAGTACCATGGGACATGAAATACTATGGATTTTACATAAAAAGAAACAAATGTATCGCCTTACAAATAGTCATAGTCATAGTAAAATATATATCTGCTAAGATTCATTAATGCACTTCTAAAAGGGGAAACTTCACTTTGGACATTTGACTAGGCTATGACCTGTACGCCTGCTTAGCTGGTGATCAAGCCATTAAACAGAGATGGCAAACGCTAATCCCAACGCTAATGCAAGTGATTTGTCAAACACAGTGACACCGATTATTTTTGGTTTGTTTCTTTTTCGTTCATTTCTTTTTTAAATTAACAATTTACATTATTTTAGGGATCCTTTCCAAATCGCCCCTTTGAATTATATGTCCCTTGAGGTTCATTTTAAAGTTTAATGCATTCTGTTTAAGAACAGAGACTCAACGGTGATATTGTGATATCGGGGAGTCTCAAAGGACATGATTAAAATTCTAAAGACGAAAAAAGGGAATTCATTAACTTTCAATAAAGCGAATATAATTTGGAGAGTAAAAAGATGAAATACTTTTACAAACACCAATATCAGGATTTTCGAACCTTTACCTTATAATCCCCACATGATTGCAACCCATTACATTTATTCTAAGGACTCGATGTGTGACATCCTGCGTGAAACACCTTTGGGAATACAGTACTATTAAACAGCTTAGTGTGACTATTGCATTAAAATATTTAAGTAAAAATACGCTTTAAATAGGAATATTTGAAAAGGGTGATAAACGGTCGTTAATGGTTCGTTCGACATGTTATCTAACAAATGTTAGATCTTAGGCCAAAGAAAAAAATAGTCTGTCTCAGCTTCCCGCGCGCATAGCTTTTAAAAATCCAAATTTAGCGTATGTTTTTGAGAGATTTTCAGGTTTTTTTCATCTTTTTTTCCTACTACTGGAAAAGAAGTTAAATAAACGGCCGCGAAAAAAAAATAGTGGCCGAAAAATGCAAAAAAAAAATTGGGGGTATTTCCGCATCCGCGTAGTCCTTTTTTACTAAAAAAAACCAAAAAAACGCATAGCGCTTAGGGTTTTGACCTTAAGTAAGCTGAGACAGAGTTCTTTTTTTTTTGGCCTTCAGGCTACAGTTTTCGCGAGCGATACGGCGAAACGTCATGTTTACTGCAATTCTTATCTACTTACACATGTCAGAATATCACAATTTTTGACATACATATGGAATAGAGTTCCTAGTTTATACTTGAACCTTTACTAGGGATTTCATGTCCATAATCAAGGTCAACAGACTACCTTCAAAAAGATGACGCTTTATTCGCCGAAAACTCATAATTTCATGATGTTCAGACAATTCGATTGTTTTCCAAAGATTGTAGGCTTGATACTTCTTTTTGAATTACAAATAATATTTTATAAGTATGTGGTGTTGATTTTGAATGATATTGTAATGAACTCGCGTTATGGATACCCTGGTCACATAACCTTGCGGCGAGGTTACGATGTGTTCACGGCGTCATACCAGGTAGATTTCAGCAGATACCGGTCGGACACCAACCGGCGTTACATAAAGTGGCATGTAACGCCGTAAGACGCCGGAGGCATGCTGCAAGAATTCAATTCTGAGTTAAAATCTTGCTGTTTGCATACGATGTCTTCAGTTATGGTCACATAACCACCCTTTCTGACTAGGCATCGCAATCATTTAACGGTGTCATACCGATGTCATACCGGCGTTGAGGGGATGCGGCGTTGCGGCTTCTTGCATCTTATGTGACCAGGGTGTAAACGATGTTTTCAGTTATAGTCTAATAACCACCGGAGTCCAACCGGTGTCCGACCGGGCATCGCAAGCATTCATCGGTGTCATACCGAAGTCATACCGGCATTGCGGCGTTGCGGCTTTGCAGACGCCGGTCGGACACCGGTGGTAATGTGACCAGGGTGTGAGTTGGAAGAAATAAACGTGAACCACTACCCTGATATATCCCGTTTAAACTCTGTATTGCCTGTTTTTAATAGCTACATTATCTATATTCCGTCTAATATTAGCATTCGTATAATTTACTTGCAAATCGAACAATCTATGGAGGCAAAAATTGCAATTTTAATGCAAACAAAAGAAAAATACCCCATTCCAATGTTTATATTTTAGACATAAGTTCACGATCTAAAGGCTTCTCACTTAGCTCAGCGGTTATTCCCTCGCTTCGTAATGCATGACTTATCCGCGCCATAAGCCATGGTTCGAGTCTAACAAATGCTATGGAAACTATTTCTCTTTTCATGATTGAAAATAGTTAGGATTCACATTTTCTTGAGCAGGTGGATAGTATTTACCCTTAAGGCTACTGTTCTTCGAGATTATCGTTTACGAGGTTTTTTCTTGTTCACTGAAAGATTTGATCTACTCATTTTAGCATACATGAATTCGAGTTTATAGATTATACATACATTGTCCTGCCTTGACTTTTGATTTCAAACAGTATTTTCATTAAAAATGGCGATAAGAATATTTTAAAAATGGTGAATATTTCAACGACTTTTTTTGTGTAGTTCGATTCATCCGATCTTATTCAAATTTATGTTGCCTAGGTTCAAGATACGTAGTTATGGTATTTTGAACTTTTAATGATAAACAGCAGCATTTTTCCTCTAAAGCGCTTGTCTGCAAAATTTAGCATTAAAAGTTGCTGTTTTCATGGATTATTTTATGTTGCCGTTGCTGTTGCCAGTATTGGAAGTCTTATTTATTACTGGCAATTCTTTCGTAAGTATTTATCCTACTACCTGGTGATATCCTAACAATATTGGATTATCCAAACTGCGTAAAGTTTTGAAATTATGAAAAAACGTTAATTTTTTGAAGAAACCTGTTGACGCCATTATGAAGATGCCCCTTAAAACAAATAGTCAGAACGAAAATAACATTTAGACACTTAACCTCATACGTATGCCAAATTTTGTGATAATCTGTCAAGTGTAATCTAGCAGTGAACATGACATTCGAGCATCTCGTTGTTAAAAAAGAATGTCCCCTTTAATGATTTTGTTTACTCTATTTTACAGCAATATGTATTGATTAGAGAAATCCCTCCTTTTTGAAAATTGAATTATCCAGATAGTTTCATCAAGCTGACGTTGGTGTTGTATGGTCTTGATCATAATTATTTACGTATTTATGTATTGCATTGACAAACATATGCTGTATAAATTAAGATGGCAATAACCGAAGAAAGTTTAGAGTATATAATTATATATATAATATTTTGAAACAATGGC
>JXSR01S052802.1:54083-67534 GCA_000969725.1 Ophiothrix spiculata
ACCGAAGAAAGTTTAGAGTATATAATTATATATATAATATTTTGAAACAATGGCCTAAAGTTTCGCCCTATATAGCAACTATATAAGATGGTTCATCTGTAAGGTTTTCAACGTTTTATGTTGTATTTTAACCCCCCCCCAAAAAAAAAAAAAAAAAAAAAAAAATGTCCACAAACAGGACCACAGAACCACAAAACATGTGTACTTAATCTGTTTTAGTAATCGTATCAATTGATTTTACTGTTATGAAGATGATTTCCAAGAATCAGATGCCTGTTGAAGACCATTGGTAATGGTCGCAACGTCGCAAAAGTTGCAAAGTAAGTTCCAGTTATAGATTTATTTACTTCACTTAATTTTACTGTTACTTAACAGTTATTTGTGTGTGTGTGTGTGGGGGGGGGGGGGTATCTTTCGTCCTAAATCACAATATTCTTTGGAAATAATTTATGTTTATTGTACCATTTGAATACAACTAACACACACATATTATACTTTTAATTTGATTATGATAAATTTAATGATACTATACTGTTATTTACAACAAACAGATATGAGTTATACACTGGATAAAGAATCAAGTTTCATCTTTTGGAATTATTAAATGATATGTCTATTTTGAAGCCTGTTTTAAGTTATAATTGAGGATATATTGGACAAACAACTACTGAATATGGTCTGTCATTCAAATAGCTGATTAATAATAATATGGGCTGTTTCGCAGAGCTCAAATTTCTAGATGTATCAATCATAATGAAATATGTATAAATTGATAACAAAGATTTACCACAGAATTTTCGATTTCTATCTGCCAGATTTGTGACTATCCGTCAGACAGCTGCCTAATGTGCTCTGTTTCGCAGCGCTCAAATTTCAAAATATAACCTATTAAAGTGGCGCTGATAGCATATAATATGTATTTATTAAATATCATTGAAAGATACACATGGATTGTGTTAAAATCTGGACCATTAAATCTCGTCTAATCAAGTTGAGCATTAGGCCGACAACCAGCAAACCCTTTTGCTTATTTTGTTCAGTGAGTCTCATGAACAAATATTATTTAGACTTTAATGACTATATAAACCTACACACTCTCTCTGCAGTTAAATTCAACTTTTGTTTTACCCTCTTAATTTGATTTAGATGTATTGTTTATAAAGGTGTCTTTCAGAAACAAAAATTGCTCTACAAGCAGATATATTAGATATTTAGAAATCTAGAAGCACTCCATGTATATCATCAAGTTTAATGCCAGTTGCAGTAAATGAGTACGCCAAATTCAACAACTGCGTCCGACAGGTCACTTATTAGTAACCTGAGCTTACAACAACATGGAGTTAATACCAAAGGTGAATATTTAATTATCCTCATCTTTACCTTGGGAAGCGTAATTAATTTATTCCTCCACACTTGCAAAAACATCATGCAAGTTTATAGAACAAGTTCAATGTGATAGATATACACGCCTGTATGAATTAGACACCATGGATATTGATCTCCCGGTATGTGTGTTCGGTGCATGTCATAGTCATATATCGGTGTAGAATTATGTCATGATTTCTGCTTCATTTAAAGGACAAAGAATATATCCTTAAATACTCACATCTTACGCAATTCAATCGCTGTCTAAAAGTTTATACAACACACCCAACTATTGTTTATTAAAATTAAGTTGTAAAAACTTTTACGGGTTGAATATTCAAATAAGAATCTTTCAAATAATAACACAGTAAGTAGAAATATTATGTCAGTTTCCAATCTTTTCTAAAATGTATATTACGTGAACCTTTCGAAGTTTATACTTAATATACAATGAATGTATGACAGAACTGACAATTATAATGTACTATCTAAAAAGTGTTAAAATATCCAAAAAGTTATTTTCAAAGAACTTAAAATACAATAAAACACACAAATCACCAATCAGCATAGAAAAGATAACTCATTTAAGTGTTTATACTAATAACAGGACGTAAAAGAGCAAGTACTTAAGCGACGTAAACACACTCATGTCTTATAGGAAGTCACTTAAGAGTGTGCCTTCCAATTTCTCAGGTCAAGTGCTTCAAGTAATGTTTTAACACAAATATGCCTGCTCTATCAGAAAGCAGCAATCATTTACTTTGTTGATAACAACAAGCTTTTGATTTTCTATATCCTCTTTTAACAAAGATATTTTCACCATATTTTTAATTCCGGATATAAACTCTCAAGTGGCGATTATCTATATTTATAATTCATCCTGTGAATAGAATCGGTAATGAGTGAACAAAATAATTCACAAGATGCATTGCTATGCTTTTACAAACCTAGGCTAATGCATAAGAAAACGAATTTCAAGCAAGTGCGATAGCAATGTTAATTTACAAACCTTAGCAAAGACGAACACAAGCAAATCAGTCCAATCATCATTTTATGTAGGTCGAAACATTTAACTGTTGTTCCACAATATTACATCATTATATTTCTAACAGATGTTTCTTCGGTCATTGCCATTTCAATCTATCCATCATCTGTGCATCAATTTCAAAACATAAATGCGGTTGGATATGATCGCGGCCATACATTAATGTGTATGAAGGTGTACTAAGATTATTTACAAAGTTGATTAGGGCCAAAATACTATACCATCCTCTCTGCTGGAAATGAACTGTCGGTTGTTACCTTTACTCATCTGTGGTTAGCTACGAATTTTCTTTAGGTCTAGTCTACAAGGCTGTCTTTACATAACCATTCAATCTTAAGCAGTTTTAGGGTTTTTTTTTGAATAAATCTAGTTTACGCTATTATTACGGGTATTTTCATAGACATAACTTTTGACATATGACAGAGTACAAGTTAAGTCATTACTCCAAATTTCATGATTTTTTATCCCTTTATCCTTTTCAAACTTATAATCGACTTCATTTACAGATTTTAGCACCATTGATAGCATCATTGAAATGGTATGAGGAATTTTTCTTTGTCTTCATGCATACAGGACAAATCAAAAATGGCATGAAAATATGGTGATAAGAAATTTATTCATGATATAAATGGGACAATTAACAATAACACAATTACTGCATAAGAAGAGATAAGTTCTATGTTTACAATAATATTCGATAGTCTTGTATCCAGTGTTTCTACTTATTATCCAAAGACACATTTTACTTGTGTAAGGTACGTAGACCAAAACTCTCCAATGTATTAAAGGAAATAAAAAAATACTTGGTGTGATGAGTTTATGTTTATATGGTTCATTATTCATGATCATCCATTAATTTATTCACGACAATATAATTCAAATACATTTATTCTTCTGTTAGTCCTTGGACAAATGGGCCAATGGCAAATTATGCAACAATTTATAGGGGACGGTGGGGCAAGTTGGCCCCCTTTTCGTTCAAACGCCCCTGAATCGGACATGATAAAGTCTAGAAGATTTTCATATTTATACAAGATATATAGATATATACCCGAACTATGTGTGGCGTAAATACTAAGACTTTGCGGCTTATCGTATTTAAATAATATAGAAAATAAAAAATGTTATCAAAAGGGCCAACTTGCCCACCCAGTGGGGCAAGTTGGCCCCATTTACAAAAAAGAGTCATACTCATTTTACCGTGCACATATGTCATTCATTATGTGCATACAAAAATGTCCTTTTAGGATGAAATTAATATAACAAACAATTTTAAGAAAATTAAACTCGATATTGCTCACCCAATTTTATACAACGGCAATGGAATCTATCTTGAGTGAGAACCGATCTAGTCAAATCGGGAGTTTCGTTAATGCAGAATTGCTATTTATTTCTTTTACTTAACCATAGTGCCCCACGCCACCTTCCTTGATTTTTCACAAGGGGGGGGGGAGTGTGGCTACACAATGTCATCGTGAGATAAGTGAGGTTGAAAATCAGCATGATAGTTTTTAAATACGCCCAGTCTTCCATGGGCCTTTACTGTCTAATATTATAACAATTTGAGCAATTTCTTAATTCAAACACCATAAACTTATTTTTATTTGCCATTTCCAAACATTTTCCCTAATATACAGGGTGGTTCAAAAAACTAAGAACCCAAGTTCAAGGTCACGTTTTAGACAGTAATTGTACCTCAATCAACTTGAATTTTCACAGGAATCATTGATAATACCTTTTAAACAATCCCCGAAAGTTTTATGTAATTTGCATTGTCAGGTCATAAGATACAGCTCTTTATGTAAACCGTACTTCAAATAGGCTTGTCCACGAAAGCTTTTCTTCGTTTTTGTCTTCAATCTGTTCCCCTTGATATGCACCGTATTTGGTTCGACACGTGTTGTTCTTCAGGTTAAATTACGCATGTTTATCTGATGAAAGTGATTGATCATCGATTTTTAATTGAATGATGTACCTGAACATGGCTTCAGATAATGGAGCCCCACTTTCAGCAACGTAATGGTGCAGTTTAAATTACAGGTTCATATAAGAGGCCTCTGAACTCCAGCTCACGTAATTTTGATAGTTTGTATGTTTTTGTTTGTTCTGTCTTCTTCGGTAAATATTTTCCAACAGAGTGGTTGGACTTAGTCACTCAATCGTTGTCAGATAGATTTCAGGTCCTAAGGTGTAGTAAAGTGACGAAATTACATTGAAAGATCAGCTAGGAAAATGCCCTAAAAACGCTTTCAATTCAAGCAGGGAACAACCATAAACCAACATGCAGTGCAGTACGTGAAGGCTAGAGTACTTAAATGTATTACACATCAATGTTGTGTAATCCATTGAAGGGTTTAAGTCAGAAGGAGAAAGAAGCAATCGTGGACAAGCCACTTTGAAGCAATATTTTGATAATGGGCTGTATCTTAAAAACCAATGCTCAAAACTTGACAAAATATGCAGGAATGGTTTAAAACCTATCCCACATGATGTCTTTGCCAACTGAAGGTGATAGAGGTACAATTGCTAAGTAAAAAATTACTTTGAACTTGGGTTTCGAGTTTTTTGAACCACCCTGTATATTGCCTCTTGTTGAGCGTTATAATACTTAGGGAGTGCAAAATGTTAGAATGTGAGAGTATAGTGCTCTTAAATGCAGGCGGCACACCACAAAATAGCTCCCCATTGACTTACTGTACAAAATGGCTTCCAAAAAAACACCCGGGAACTCATTAATAAAGCAACTGGTTTCTTCAACACTGGCTTTTCTTAATTCATTCAAATCTCATGCATTTTTGGGAATAGCCTTAAAATTTACTCTGTTGATAAAATATTGCATCAGAACAACTTTAAACAAACCTAAATCCATGATTAGATCAAAATATATACCAAACAAATTGCCCTTCTACAATTTGTGAGGTCCTCATTTTAGAAGGGCAGTCAATTTTTCCCCTTTTTGAAACACCGGATAGCGGCGCCAGTTTAATTAGTGTAGTGGACCCTGCAGTGTTATCTGCATGCAATATACGCAATATAGGCCACATATATCCTACCAGTCTTGCGTCTTGTTTTACGCATTTATTTATTTTTTTAGAATTGAAATCGTGTTAAAACGTCATATATAAATATTATTGTGCTCGAGTCTGAGTAAATTATCATACCATCTTGGGCAAATTCGCCAAACGGCCAACTAGCCCCATATAGTCCCAGTTTTGACTTAACCTCGTAGTATACCAACAAAACAAAGAATAAAGAGGATTTGATCTCATGATATGTTGGACATGTACCATACCTCGTAATCAATAATAATAACTTGAACAAGCGACGTAATATCTTGTCACTAGTACAGAATTACCTTTGTTCAAAAAGATTACTAAGGTAACTCTAAAACTCGTTTTATCGATAGCTCACACAAAGAGCTGAGTTCGGTCTTATAAATTTTATGGTAAACTTGATGCTTTATGCATAACCAAAACTTACCAGCAACATATTTCTCGGTCACGTGAGCAGAAACACAAGGTGGGCCAAGCCGCCCCGAGGGCCAACTTGACCCATCCTCCCCTACTAAAAATTAACAAGATGATTAAAGAGATTTTAATAGCAATGATATATAATTTGGTTGAAAATGTTAAATAGTTTTAGCAAACTCTCAACATTGTCAGGGAAAATATTCATGGCTTTAAGAAGGCAGGCAGTGACAATGTACTTTTTTCTTATCTATTGATCAAATGCCTTCAGATATATAGGTATGCCGAGCTGGCCATTTATTAAAGATAAAGATTTTCTGTATTCTTTCCTAAGGCGCATTGTAGGTAGGTACGACCCATTTTGGGCTATACTGATAAAAACAAATGCAATTGTCACTTGCTTCAATGCAACCCGATAATAGCCTAGCTAATGGCTATATAGAAAAAAATAATTAAAATGTTTTGATCTTTTTGACTCTCTGCAAAGTCTGTTTTGACAAATTTGAGGAACAAACAAAAGAAGAAAAAAAGAGTTTATTTCGATTCATCCATGTAATTCAGTTAATTGGCTTTATTTCCATAATTAAAATGTACAAAAACTCCTTGATCTTCAGAGTTAAAACTGCACACAAACAGTCATGATCTATTTACCACGCTTCCAAGATATAAAATAATTAGTTGATTATTTGATTCATAAAAGTACAATCGAGCGATACTCTAAAAATATGGGTCACTCATTCAGACATTTTTAACGGACCATTCGTAATACCCGACAAAATTTCCATAAACGATCATATTTTGATAATAATAATATTCTATAGTTTAAGTTTATTTTCAAATCTTGTTCAAACCCATTCTAACATGTTCCTCTCATCATAACGAACCAGAAAAAGTATACTTTGACCCATCTCTGATGAATACTTCAAGAGTTATGTTATCCAAAAACATGAAATGTCAAACCAAGGGTCATGAGATGGGCCTATGGGAATCAAACATTTCAAAAGTGTCCGATTTTGTTCAAAATGGTCTCAAATTGTTCGTCTTGAAAAACTGTCTGTACAAAGTAATATTTACCAATGTCTACGATCAACCGTTGCTATGGTTACAGGTCAATATAAAGTTTTTGTTATATGCACCAATTGGAAATACGACGTTTTTCTTGATACCATAAAAACGATTGATCGAAGACGTTTGAAAAAATATTACTTTATGCAGACACTTTTGCAAGACGAACAATATGAGACCATTTTGAACAAAATCGGACACTTTTTTCAATTTTTGACTTCCATTGACCAAACATGTGACCCCTGTAATCACTTTTCATGTTTTCGGTTATATCTCAAGATCCCTTCATCAGATATGGGTCAAAGTATACTTTTCCTGCTTGCTTTTGACGAGAAAAACATGTTAAAATGGTTCAAAACAAAATTTGACCAATTTTGAAATTTGCCCCCTACAATGACTTTTACCCCCCTCCTGCAGGATCCCATGCAAAAGAATGATTTTGTGTCCACCCTAGTGTTTTAACCCGTGGTCCATAGAACCCAAATAGATAGGACACATTAAAATAATTTCTCGTTGCAGTTTTACCCCTAAAATGGGGTTTTGCTCCCTAAGTATGTGTTTGTTCTTTGTAATTCACTGTCATTTCAATTAAGTTTCAGATGGTAAATTTTTCCTGAATTTCGAACATTATTTGAATAATAACCCTTCAAAATAAAAATTCTGAATGCATTACTGGTAAATATTTCTAAAATGACTCAAATAAGAACGCCACAATATTTATTCAATGCCAATGTTTAACAATTGTTAGAAAAATTGGGATTACAATACAATAATACTTTCAATGATATAATATATGTGTATAACAATGTCAAGTACAAATAAAATTCATGTCATAACAAATAATTTCATTTTCACCTTAAAGAAACTGAAGATTCAATATATTCATAAGTATAGATATGAAAAATAGAGTAATATGACTGTCATGTGATGTTAATTAAATTAAGATTGTCCGCCAAGACGTAGACTGTGAGAGAATAAAGAGAGTTTATACTACATGAGGTAATTCAATTTTGAACATAATTACAGTCCTCGATTTATACGTTGCATTTCAGAGAATGGAGATCTCTCGGTCATTTCCGAAACAGTTTTGCATGTGACTTGTTTTGATGAGTAAAGACATTTATACAATAAAATTATCATCAGAACTGTTCTTGCTCTGTCCGTCTTTGTGAGACCCAAACTTCCGAGAACATAGATAAGTGTTATAAATAATCAAATGTTTGTAAAACATACAATTTGAGATAACACACATCAAGGTATACGAGTATATTTTGTAGTTCCTTTTAAAACTTTATTCCTCATGGAATATAATACTAACAAAATTTCTAAAGAAACGTTAATTAAAAAATAACAAGATTAAACTCCTCATCACGATCTATTCCTACTCCCACGCTCACAGAGCTGTGTCCTTTCTTTTTCTTAAGGGAGGGTCGGAGTCTTGTAATTTCTTTGAAACAATTAAAACCGTTTTTGTCATGACAATTTAAAAGATCTGATAACGTACAATGTATTAAGTATGTTTGGAAAAGGAAATACACAAATAATCTATTTATAACATAATATTTTTGACTGAAATCTCGTTTTGAGGAAATCTCTGAAAACTCCCCTACCACCTCCCACTCATACCCAAATCCTCCCCATACATACCAAAAATCAACTAAGAAACAAATATTTTATGGTAGAATGTTTTCGAAAATGTCACCAGTGGTTTATTTGGAAAACGGGACTGCGATTTGATACCTTAATGAATGATTTGGACGATTATTAAGGAATTTAAGACAAAAGAAATTAATTAGTTATGCTTTCTAATTAGTACAGGCCCTGTCCATATCAAATCTGGAAGTCTTCATTTTCTAAACAGAATATTTACAGTGTTTATCTTATGATAGGAATACAGAATGGTTGGCAATTGATATTTCATCGATACATTATAACCAATGATTATTAGTTTATGTTCCCAACATTTTGGATAGTGGAAATTGAAGCAGCATGGTGATCGCCCGGATGACCGTTCTATGGTTTTTGATAATCACTTTTTTCAATGTTTGAATCACAAAAGAAAGGTTTAGTTGTACCAACGGAATGTCACGAGAAGAGCTTTTCCATTAAAGTGAGTTTGTTCATAATCTTTATGTTAATAAAGTACCATGATTAATACTGCATCTTATTTTCCTGTGTTGAATTGAACACAAATCAACACGCTCTTCTGTAAATTAATAATGTTAATTGCAGATTAAATATAATTCAATATACTGCAAACGTAGTCAATTGTACACTTGTTCTTGGTGCAATAAAGATTCATTTTATAAGTGAAATACTGTCATTTACAAACATTTGCTGATTAAACTCAGGCGCCTCCTGCAAGACAACTTGTCAATGAGAAAATAGTGAGTGAATCATGAAGTTTTGATCCCATATTCAAAAAATAAATGCTATTGAATGCTCGAGTTTTTATATGAGGAGTCCCAAATATTGAAAGTTGAAAGAAAATGATAATTGAACTTTTATTATTTAGTGATCATAATGGACCCCATTGACCTTCGAGTTTAATATACATAAAATGCAACATGTGCCAAACAAATAATGCTTTACCTGTAAACATGTCCGAGACCCAGACTAGAACCTTCGTATCGCCTACAATAAAGTAAGCAAACAGAAAGTTTTTTTATGAATTTTTCAATTTTTTTTTTGCTTCAAATGGCGTAAACGTTTAACTCAGATTGATTATATAAAACAAATCATATTACCTATGTCTTGGTAACCAATTTGGGTCAGAAAACGGCTAGTGTCGGTGTACAGGAAGAAACATTAGGTCGAAGGATACCGTGACATGCTTTTATGATGTAAATTATATCGTTTAAATTGACAAGGAAATATTATAAATATATTTTATACAGAATGATTTACAATTTCTATATAGCCAGATAATTATATACCATGCATATATAAGTACCAACAGTGTTCCCGCTAAGGCCGTATAACGCGAAATTGGCGTAGAAGCTCAACAAATTGGCGCAAGGGGTTCCCAAAAACAAAAACAGGGTTTTGGTTATACACAACGTTCACTTACTTCAGTTTTATTCAGATAATATTCAGAATTAATTTCATTTTTGAGGTGATCTTTCGGAAATTGGCAATGGCGAAATGTATTTTTTATGTCGCTTTGGCGCAAAGTCAAAATCCTTAGCGAGAACATTGAGTACCAAGTGTACTGCATCTTATTTTCTCTGTATTGAATTGATTAAAAATCAACGCTCTTCTGTAAACTAATAATGTTAATGGCACTATAAGTAATTCAATATACTGCATTCCTTAGTGAATTAAAGGGATTCTACTTAAAGATGAAAAACTGTCATTTATAAACATTTGCTAATTGAACTCAGGCGTCACCTGCAAGACCAAATGCATTCTGAATAATTATGATAAATGCAGATGCCAGTGAAAAAATAGTTAACACTAGTATTCAAAAGTATCTCAAATTGGCAAAAGTATCTCAAATTGAAAATCATCTCATAATGTATCTCATTTTGCTTATTGTTTTTTGAAGCAAAATAAGATACATGAGATGATTGTCAATTTGAGACACTTTTGCCAATTTGGGATACTTTTAGATACTAGTGTAAAGTGAATCCTGAATTTTCAACCACAAGCCCAGCAAAGAACAGGTTGGCCTACCAACAGTTGCTGTTCGGGAAACATTGAAAGAAACTGGTTAAGAGGGCTAACGGGGAAGTTTTGGGAATTTTTTCTACTTTATATTCTTGGTCAGTTCTAGGGCAAGTAAGCACAACATACAATTTTCTCAGACACTGACTGACAAACTTAATACACCAGAACACCTAAGATGTACCTTCGTTTTCGCTGATACTATCGGGAGATCCAATGCAGTTAGTGAGTGGTTGAATCCACAGAATCAGACAAAAAAAAGAATACAATTATCCAAGTGCATCTGAAGTGTTAAAGACTCCCTCCAATGTGGTTTTGAACCAAACATGGTTTTATACGAAATTATATCATATAGTATCATTAGCTAATTGTAATGTATATACATCTAGGTGTTAAAATAAAAGTGACGTGGATGTGTATACATCTCGGTGTCAAAATAAAAGGCGTCAACTTTGAACAAGAGATCACATATTTAAAAGCTTTCCAGTTTCATTAAGTTAGAGAGGCATAAAACGCACCAACGCCTCCTCCTCCTCTATTTTATACTTCACTGCAAATTGATCATCTACCAAGTCTTTGGTACATTTCATTTGTTTGCTTCTTTCTAACACCTCATAGGAAACATTATATATATCACTTAAAAGCATGTGATAAAGTTACTGAAACCTAAAATATCAGTCTGTGATGGATTATTATGTGATCAAGAAGATGTAACTCAAGTTTTGCAGTTCACTGTTAAGGTCTTTCGAATCTAAGCCTAAAATAACCCTTTAAAAATGTTGGATGTTTGCTCCGGATAGTAAATGCAGAAAAATATCCTTTCTTTTGTTTTACCTTTTAATTTAAGAATTTTTTAGAATGCAAGATCTGATCTACATAAATTCGGGAAAGCTTGACGTTCACGTACATGGTATATTATGATATAAATGAATTCACAAATGGTATATAAACTGTTTACTGTAACATTTTAAATTGAAAAAAAAAAAATGAGATGGAGTTGAAAATTTCATAATAGCTAAATTTGTAGAATAGGTCCAATTAAACATGGAAATGGTTTAAAATGTTCCAAGTTTTCCATAGGTTGTTCCAAAAATTAGTCTAAAGTTAGAGTTTATGAATTTATTGTATAGTATATGTGAAGTGGTAGATGATCGGGCCGGTCTTTCGAAATGACTTTTCATGAAATTTTTTGGTACGGCTGAATTTATTGCCCCTGAAAACAAAGTATACAGAAAAATGCTCGGATAAAACGCAGAAAAAATCCGAATGCCGCTTACCACGTTTTTCTACTGCGACACCATAAATTTACAAATTATGGTAGCATTGAACTTGATTAGATGAACAAGCACATGCGTCAGATTGTTTATTTATATCCTTCTGTTTTATGTTTGAAGGTCATCTGCACTCAATTAAATAGACACATGGAACTTTTCCACATTTGTTAATGTTTCTTGATCTGTTAATTCGAAATTATCAGGTGAAACACATTTTCACATCTCAACTATCATTTTCGAAACTTTCCTGCTCTGTAACTCGCAACTGAAATATTTGTATTCATGTAAATGAATCCATTTCTAGAAGCAGAGGTACATGACATGCTGAACACACATGTTGATGTTGATTTTTAAGAAAAATCTCCAAACGTAAAAAGTGTCTGCTGTCTCAAAATTTAGCTTTTCATTTTTGTTTTTGAAATATTTTCCACAGTATGTTGAAAGTGACCATACAGCCCCAAGATCTGCAAAAAGACAAAAACGGCCAAGTTTGATTTTCAGTGCAATACTACATAAGAAAGAAAAGATTCTTGATTTACTGTGAGTGGTAATTCAACAATTATGAAATCATTATAGCTGAATATTATGCCAGGTTTTTGCTAGCCCTGTAAGTGTTTTTTCAAATCTTTTTCAAGTTTGTTGCGATAAAATAATATTCTTAAACTTTGATATTTTACAATTTCTAAATAATTGTAATTTTAAAAGCATTTTGAGGAGAATGGTTTAGTTAATAATCGTCTACTTTCTTAAATCTTGAGATTCTATCGATTTTTTTTTCAATTTAACTTCATAACAGTGCAGTTATCATTACTTTGGTTTAAATCGCCAGAAGGGATATGAGAAATTTAATGGATTTAATGGACTGACAAAAGCGACGACACCACAAGGCTTTCATCATTGACAAAAGAAGCTTTTAGATGTTATACATTTTATAGTTTTATATTGCGATTTTGTCTAACAAATAACATTAAACCCATCTAGGAGCAAGATCACATGGATATTTAAAGTTCTCAAGTATGCTTGTATCCAATGGCACACTTTCAATAAATATCTTGTATTTATTTCTGGCTTCTGAGTGGTTAAATTATTCCATTTTCTACTAAATGGAAAAATGAATCAGTGATATTAGAAATATCTTTGTTGATTTGTTATTATTTACATTTTAATATACTTTGCCAAATCGAATTAAGGCTCATAGATAAAAGCCTGCGCACAAGATTTAGTCTACCGCAACCATGGCAACATGACAAATTGGACTGAAATCGCCAATTTTCAAAACGATACGCTGAGTTTTAATAATTAATTTACATAAGTAACCTAATTCGTTCACAGAAAGCTTTATATCTAATTGCAAACACCTACAAAACAATACAAAAACACAGCAAAACAAAACGGTAACGTTGCCAATTTTTGTAAGATATTCATAAGATATCTCCTCATGAATAAATACATAATATATAAACAATGTAGCAAAACAAAACGGTTACGTTGCCAATTTGTGTAAGATATTCAAAAGATATCTCCTCATGAATAAATACATAAAATATATAAAAAATGTAATGTATGTTT
>JXSR01S052802.1:73206-86464 GCA_000969725.1 Ophiothrix spiculata
ATGGTGATGTTTCAAAGGAAATAATAAATTATTGCAATTAATCGCTTTAAAATGGCAGGTTTTTAGATTAGTATAGGAAAGCATGCATGTGCGTTTTATCCATTTTTGGTGGCAAAACAATTTTTTTCACAAAATACTCTTGAAAACGCTTTTAGATAGTCACATTCTTCCATAAATGCTGTTTTTACTATAAAGCATTTTTGATCAAAATCTTATAGTATTGCTTTAATTTGTTTACTTCTTTCTTACACCCCGTAATGCTTTTGGGAAACATTAATATATAAATTATTACTTGAAAGCATGTAATACAGTATCTGAAAGCTTTTATATCAGACTTAAATGTATAGTATTACGGGGAAATGGACAATGATCGAGAAGATGTCAATTGAGACACTTTCAAGTGTGAAATGTAACAATTACGATTTACTGAGGCTTTCAAATCCAAGACTTAAAAGTAAGACATTGTCTTCACATGTTTGTTTGATTGCTGCATGCAGAGCAAGTGCATGCAGAGCATGCAAGTGTCCTTTTTATTGTTCTCTTTATATTTATTTGTGACCCGTCATATCGAAAAACGGCACTTGTCGGATCTTACGTTTTTCTCATTTCGTGAAAACCGACAACACCTTACTGGATGATTAATATTTCTTGCAAAGTGTGGACTTGTCAGATCATGATGCCATTTAAAACTATTGGCCACCAGTAAAAAGGAATATCCAATTTCTGGTGTTGTATAACTTGGTGTTATGGTGTCTCGCAAGCAGAAACATTTACGATCCGACAAGTGCGTGTTTTGATATGACGGGTCACTTTTCACCTTGTTTAGGCTTTCGCCAAGGAAACCCAACGTGGTACTTAGTACCAAATAAGATAAAGGAAGCTAATCTTCAACAGGGCTCCAAGATGTTTTTAAAATTCAGTTTTGAATGCAGGAGGAAGACCGGAGTACCCGGAGAAAAACCTGAGGAAGCTAGCATGGACTGAAAACCAAATACACATAAAGCCTCAACTTCATTGGTGCAAGGCGAGGGATCTACCGCTGCGCCAACCGCATTATACAGAAGTACAAATTCCAGAAAGATCTTAGCAATAAAACCGCGCTTTTATAATCTGTAATTAATAAGAAATAACATTTCATGTAGCAATTATAATTCTATACTGTTATTTGACATGCATTAGCTTATTAATGGCTGATTAATGATTGTTACATACGCTTTTAACCCCAAAAAGAACAATAGGCAATTTATACAGCATTTGCTTTTTACCTAACACCATAATGTATAATGTCACATTTAAAGTGTTTTGATACGAATAATCATGTGTCTGCACTATGACACCTTTAATTGTTCAAATGCGTAATTGCAATGGTGCTGCATTTTAGACGGTGAATAACTAGGTCCGTCTTTCTAAGTAGGTTTTAAATTCACTTATTTGTATCACCACATTCATGGCATTTTAAAACAAAACTAACAGAAAAAAACGAGGCTAAAAACAAATAGAAAGAAAATCGACAAAGCGTTAATTACACTTTTTAACATACCCGTTATTATTCAAATACGTCGACAATGATCTTTAAAAGATGAACTAGCAAATGCATATATTTGTTTATTTATATCCTTTCGTATATTTTACTCCTCTTTGAAGGTCACTTGTGTTCAATTTAATGGACACATGAAACTTACACGCAGTTAGAATTGATTCTTGATCTGTAGTTGAGAAATTTTCATGTGAAACATTTTGTTTTAGATTAGCTAATTATCATATTAAGCGCAAGTGAAACGTATATAAAGGTATAATCCAGAAAACTATGTATGCCAAGCCGTGTTTAATCTTTTGATTTTCTCATTTCATGTAAAATTGAGATTAAAATACTTATTACCAACAAATTTAGTTTCAAATTATCAGATATGCATAAAAACACAAATTATATTCATATTACGTGTTGCCATAGATGTTTCCATGGTGATGTTTCAAAGGA
Source organism: Ophiothrix spiculata (assembly GCA_000969725.1). NCBI lineage: Eukaryota > Metazoa > Echinodermata > Ophiuroidea > Amphilepidida > Ophiotrichidae > Ophiothrix > Ophiothrix spiculata. The sequence continues at coordinate 75,185 of JXSR01S052802.1, forward strand.
AATAATAAATTATTGCAATTAATCGCTTTAAAATGGCAGGTTTTTAGTAAAATGTTAATTTTGTTTGTATTTCAGATTTTGTAAAACATACTAATTATTTCATTCATGTCTATGAATAACAAGATATGCATTTAATTCTAACAACTTTTGTAACTCTGGGGAAAACCCCTGTTTTCAGCTCTGAACCAGAGCTACTTTAGTGCCTAAGTTGTCTTGGATAAGAACTTATCTTTAATCAAACATTTTAAAAACCCTTATCCGTCGATAGAATTCTGTTTTGATTATGTACAAATGTTATGAAATTCTGTTATCAGTTGTTTGGTCAATAGTCCCAATAATAAAGAAATAATATACTTCTTGTTAATATTAAAATTAAAAGCGTTTTAGATAATTGGAAAATTATGATAAAGCGTCAGTCATTTTCTGTTCCCTATATCAGGTATTATACAAATATTGACGGTTACTACATGACGCTGTCAATTTATTGTATTAACTCATGCCAAATTTAAAAAAAAAAAAAAACATAATAGATATACAATGATATTATACACAAGAAACATATTTTAATATAAATATCTTTAAATTGTATATGGGCCTGGGATCAGGACAACTGTAAAGTCAGCATACGTGCATTTTTATAATTTCACGGTATCATAATTAGGAGAAGAAATTGATCTCCAGACTTGGTCCAATTCTAACGATTAGAATTTAAAAAAAAAAATCATTTTTCCTCTTAAAATGAAATTCAACATGTTTTAAAAGCTGCTTAATTCAGGTAAAACACAGATTCTTGCTATTGCAACATATTTCACTCGAAATCATAAAAATTTACTAGCTTGATACTTATGGATGGTGACAGTAATAAACTTAAGAGTAAAGATGCAGTTGTGCATCGTGTGCATTAGCTTTTACTATTACCTACGTATTACACATTCTTGATATGTAACGTGACTGTTACATGTATTTCACTTTCTCTAGTCCTCAAAGCTTATACAGTTATAGAAGAAATAGTTCTTTAATTGATATCTTTGGGTGGTTACGTCATTAAATTGAGATCAAACGTGTAATCATCTTTCAAAAATCACATATTCTAGCCATTATCAACTTATCTCTCTACCCTAGAAGTTAACTACAAACAATTGGTTGGTACAAGTATTTGGTGTAGATTTACCTGTCAGAATGAAATTTTACACGCTGAATAATGATTTCTCGGTGAGTTCTTTGTCTTCATTACACGGATATCTCGGCGGCGCATCATGTATTAGTTTCTGTTTCATCATACATTGGCATATCTTTTTATTGAACAGTATCATAATAACCCTTCAGAATGTCCTCTTGCATGGAGAGAATCAGTTGGATAAAAGATGTCCCTGTGGACATTTTTTTTTTCATTTCCAGGTTCATACTTTGATCATGCGTTTAATTCTTGGTTAACTACCTCGCGTAAACATATATTCATTTTTGGCAAGCTCAATAATTGCTGTAAGTTTCGGACCTTTCCAACATCAAACCATCTGCTAGAACATGGGAACAGGGTTTTGATGTAGATTTACTTGTCAGTATGACATTTTACACTTAGGGTAATAATACTTGAATTTTAAAAGAAACATAACATATACATGTAGATACACACTTCAAGAATCGCAAAGTTGAGAAAGTTAGTGGATGAGTTTGTAATCGGTGGTGTATGATTAATATTTTCTTTTTGTATACAGTCATCTCTTGAGGATTGTGTAAGTGTTCTCAGCAACTATTTTTGTACACTGATCATAATTTGTATTATCCACAATATCTCTGTAACTAGATGAGTGTGGTCAAGTGCGGACACAGGAAGAATCAAGCCTACCATAATTCATTATTGCCACATGCATCTTTAACTTTTCGATTTTTACGTGATGTACGCCATAGCAAGTTAAAAGCAAATGACAGAGATTTGGGTGGGACAATAACTTGATATTTTTTGATAGTTTTATTAGAAATGTGAAAAGTACAAATACATTGAAGCAATTATACATTAAACATGTTAAATGTAATTAACAACCAATATATGAAATTGGATTTTTAAAGGACAAAATCACAAATACCTCCCAAGTGCTTAAAAGAAAATTCCATTTACCAAATTTTCCCTTTTTCTAGTTATATTTAAATCAAGTAATGGTATTAACTCTGATTTATTATTTTCAGTTGCACTAGATATTTTTCAAAAAGGTTGGCCTATTCACAGCCCGTCGATGACAGTGTTTATAAAATATGTGTGATCAGCATATGGATTTTGCTTATTCATTTCACTGTATCTGATATTTGAATAATAATTTGAATAACGTTCTAGCAGTTTTAGCTATCAACAAACAGGAAAAAAGAAAAGGAAAAAGAAACCAAAAACGGAAAAAAGCAAAAACAACCCCCTCACAAAAACATAATTATCGTCTTTAGAGATCCACTTCATTAAAATATGATACAACCTTATTGCTACACATTATGGAAAGGTCAAGCTATTAACCATATCAATTTAACAATGACTTTGCATCTATGTTTTATGGTGTTTAGTGTCTTTACTAATATTGGTTTGCTAGTTCTTATTTTTTTAAAGCAAAGCTAATAAATTACTCAAACTAGAATTTCAGTCAAAACTGAAATTAAGTGCATGTAAGGAAGCACTGCCATCCGTAATAATGTTAATTTTACTTTTATGCCTTCTTTATTATATTGAAGTAACTCCTTTCAAATAATTAGAACATTGTTGAATGCCGTTAATTTATAAACTCAGACCCCTTCCCATATCTCAGTTCATTCATTCGAGGGTTTTTAATTTTTAAAAAAGGACGCAGGAATACATGTCAACATTAAAACAAAACAAGAAAAGAAGTTGCTGGTTTTGTTCGCATTGAAGCAGCAATCATTTGCAATACAGTGCTTCAGCTAATTGTAAATGTAATCTATCATCTCCAATGAATTTATGGATATAAGATTTTAACTTCGTCATCCGTCTGGCAACCAGTTGTTCTCATAACATGACTTGATTAGAAGAGGCCATATTGTCTGCATAGCTCATTTTCTGGTATCAGAAGAATGTAATTGAGAGCCTTACAGTGTTAAGGCTGGGGTAGACCTTCAAATGTCACAAATCGTTTTTGTACTCTAACTTTCGCATAAACTATATAAAAGTTTACATTTTTAGAAGCGGATTTTTACCCTGAACATCATGATGATACCAAAAATGTCACCTTTTTTTGCCCAAAAATTTCTGGAAGCCTAACAAAATTTGCATTCATGAAATTTTGAAATTTTTTGCTTTTTGGCATTTAAAAACAAATGTCTAGGAAGGATTTTCTCAAATTTTGATTTTTATCTTAGTTTTCAAAAAAAATGAAAAAAATAGATCAAAAAATGCCAAAAATACCACCGCTGCCACCAAAATGGCATTTTTTTGGTTAAGCAATGTTATGTGTGTTTTATAATGATATGTTTTTGAGTTAGGAAGTTTTACATTACTTAAATTTTGATCCAACTTTTTTTCGAAGAAAAAACATTATTTGGCCATACTTTTTATGAGCTACCAAATATGAATTTATGAAACGATGATTTTATCACTTAAGAGTTATATTATTTATAGTTGCCTGAGTTGAAGTTGCTCAACATGAAGGGGTATTATATGTGAGCCGAAGAATAACACTAACGATAGACGCTTTTAAACGTTAAAGATTTGAGGATCTTAATGCGATATTACCTAAATATTACATTAAACATTTATAACTTCAAACATGCTGTGTTCAAGTTATTTTAGCTATTTATTATCGGGTGCTGCACAATTTTAGATAAGAGCAGAAGAGCTCGGTTAAGTTCATTATCTGTAAATATGACTTTCAATGCTACAATCTTTGTCAAAATTGTTGAAGCAAAAAGGCATTCAAGAAAATGGATCCCCGCGACTCTCTTAAATTATGAAGAGTTAAAAAGTCAATCCTCCTTGGAGTGACCTTTCGGGTCAATCAAAAAGATTGACATTTCAAGAGTGGAAATTACTCTTTTTCCTCCATACAAGTAAAATTTGAAACTGGAAAGAGTGAATTTGCACTTTGCAAAGAGTGACATTTCAATCTTTTTGGAGTGAAATTTTCAATCTTATCATCGATTGTTCCATCAGCAAAACCCTCCTCGATTGAATTGCTTAGGTGTGTGTAAATTCACATTGATGTTAATAATTCAATCGACAGAGATTGTGCTGAGAGAACAATCGGTGAAAAGATTGAAAATGTCAATCTTAAAAGATTAAAATTTCACTGTTTGCAAAGTACAAATTCAGTCTTTACAGTTTGAAATGTTACTTATATGGAGGAGAAAGTGTGATTTAAACTCTTTGTAGATTGAAATGTTAATCTTTTGATTGACCCAAAGAGTCAGTCCAAGGAGGATCGACTTTTTCACTCTTCAGAATTTAGAGAATACCATACCATGTTTGAGCACCAAGTTCCATTTCTTAACCACGGGGGAACCAACGTTAAAACAAGGATGCGGGGATGGGGTCAGTGGTTTGGAAGGTTTAAGCCTTGCTGCCCCAAAACGTGGCAATTTAATTGCTTGACAATTTGCGACAAAATTGCGACATTTTATTGCAGTAACATTCGGATTTTGTTTCAAAGTAATTTTGACAATGAAAGTAGAAAAAGCAACGGTGGCATAAAATGGAGACGCAATTTTCACTCTCTAAATTTTACGGGCCACATGTGTAAATGGTTATTACCTATGTAAAGATGTATGAACAATGCCAATTAACAGATTCTTAACTAATCGTCTAAATCAATGTGTGAATGTAACTTTATGTCATACGGTATGACATATGTAACCGTCCATCCCAAACCAGCCGTAAATGCCAACTTTTGTCATTTTAACTTTTCTAAATATTTGTAAAGACCATGCTTTAAAGATTGAAATGACACCTTAATGAACTTCACACACGTTATGGTCCGTCAAAGGCTGTCAAAGAGTAAAACGTATAACGAGATAAACGCGTTCAAAGATCAGTAAGCCCTCTATTTTCTGTTGATTGTTTTAAAAATAAGCAGATTTATTTCACATTTCCTATCATTTTCTTTAAATGAAACTCTGCTGGTATTTTTTAGTAAACACAAAGATTGTGAATCTGTCGAAAAAATCAATTTTGGCAAATTAGATCTTGACATGTATTTTCACCTGTAGCTCAAAATGAAATTTCTGTTATTTACGGCTCATACGGGATGGACACCCACATATGACCAGATAATACTGTATGATCATAAAAAATGCGAATCTATATGTATTGTTAAATATTATGTAACACTTTTATAATCTAAAGTTTCATTTCAAAGATTTCAACTTTTCGTTTGAGAGCAACAAAACATGCCAGCCACTACCAGGCAACATAGAAATCATCACTCACTCTAGTATTTGTACTGATAACAACACATACAGAGTATTTACCGTAAGTACGTAAGTGATGTTACCATACTCAAATTTCGTTAGGAAGTCTTTGTATTCTCAACCTACACTTATCGCTAAATATATATCTTAGTTTATTTATATTTTACAAGGTGGAAGAATATGATGAATATCATAACAGGCTTATATTTTTTATATTATTTCAATTCTTGTATGAGACGCTGCATTAGGTTAGTATTACATCAGGCGAAATGTAAGGAGAGGTAATACTTCTTTTTTTATAAGCACCATGTCATGTCCTATAAAAATCAGAAATCTGAAAATGAAATTTTGCATTATATTCTAATAATATAGCTATGCCATATCAATATTTATCATTTACAAACACATCTTGTGCATGAGCACGCACCACTAAAAAGGTCTAGTAGGTTGCGTATTATTTCCTATAAATATTTTTAGGATCATACCGGATTTCTCGTCTATAAAGCAACCAGTTGCTTCAGTATACCATGATCATCATTTTGTTTGGCTACAGGCCTTCATGTTAGGACGGATATTTAGTGATTACGTAATATACAGACCTATTTTTGCCTAATCGGCTTACCAGTTTCTCCTTATTTTCATCCATAGCATATGCCTTGTATTCTATAACATTGTGAAGTGGTGGTTTTGTATTGTGTAAGAGACTAGTAATGATCGATTACGATTGATTAAGACCAAATCACTGCGAATTAATATTTTTGTACTTGAATCATTCATAATTTTGGTATTATTTTTGACTAATTTTGTTGCTATCACATGGACAAACATTGAAAATAAGTTACGTGGTTATGATTCCAAAAGTACGGACTAATGTACTTCCCCATATGGTTATATCGGTTTATGTGCGTTAATCAGCTGCTTGTTGCATATTTCAAGATTCACAGAGTAAAGTTTTATAGCACTACAATGTAGCATGGATTTAGAATAAAACGAATCGAGAAGCGCATTGCAAACACATTGACAAGATTTAGTGCCCTTTGTACAAATATTTCTTGGATGAAGTCTACGATAAATATTATACATTTCAAAAGGAAGAGTTTACCTTTAAGACCTGATGTGAATAAAGAACGACTACCAAACAACATAAAAAGCATAAGCTGCTTTTAGTATTTGTGTTGATAGCAAAATTTAAAAGAGCATTTTCTACTTTAAGTACCAGGTGTCCCAAAAAATGGTTACATGTAGAAAAATGACCGTGTGCTAAAACTATAGTAGTTACAAAAATGACACTTTGCACAAATTATATTACATCCCTTTTTTAAATACTCATGAAATTTTGATATAACAGCATTATAATTTTTTAAGTTATTGACAAAAATAGACACCTATGTCAGAAACGCTTTTTCTCAAAATTTAACAAAATAATAAGATACACGTTGGATATTATCTTAATGTGCATCCTTTTTTAAGTGATCTGTGTAGAATCAGACTTAAATTAAACCAAATTAGGTACAATTTTGAATTAATAATAATTGAACTATCTTCCAGTATATCTATTATGCAAATTAGGAAACCTGCATTCCATGCATTCCAGAATGAGTTGTTTCTATTGAACCTGTCAATCAAATTATGGCACGAAAGTTGAAGAATACTGCAATAAGCATGTTGAAGTTTTCACGGGTGACACTAATTCTTTTAAATTGTGTGTAATTTTTGAATAACATCTGCATGTTATGACGCTTGAACTTTCAGGACATGTTTAAATTATAATTTTATTTTCTTATTAGCAAATGTTCGATACAAATCCGATACTTACAAATAGTAAAATTTTGAATCGGAGGCCTTTTTTGCTCTAAAATCAGATTTCAACATAATTTTCGATATAAGTAATTTATGACGTCATAATCACCCAACAGCTTATCAGATTTTCAAAATTTTGGTATAAAGGGAAAGAAGAGACCATACCCTATTATGATATAAAGCAACATAACTCTGGACCTGTATATTTCAAATTCACATATGGTTGGACGAGGGTTAAAATTACATCAAACGAACATGATTACGATTTTTTTGATTTTTAAAAGAAATACGTTTCTGACATAGGTGTCTATCTTTATCAATAACTCAAATAATAATAATGCTGTGATATTAAAATTTTACGAGTATCTGAAGGAGGGCTGTAATATAATATGTGCAAAGTTTCGTCTCTCAAACTACACTAGTTTTTGCACACGGTCATTTTTCTACATGTAACCATTTTTTGGGACACCTGGTACTTACCAGTTTACTGTACGTGACGTAAACACTCAGGTCGTGTTGAAGTCACTAAAGAGAATTGCCTTACCAGCTCTTCGGTCAAGTGCATAAAGTTTTATTATTATTAAAATATGTCTGCCTGAATTAAAAGAGATGAAGAGACGCGATCATTCAGTTGGTTGCTGTAGATTGTCTTTGTATTTACAACTTTCTAACATCTTCAGTAATGTATTTTTTATTAATATAAGGTACGTTGATTTTGACATACTTTGATAAGTTTTAATATCATCACTTCAATTCTTGTATGATACGTTCGTTAGCTTAGTATTGCTTCATTCACGTTCCAATTTACTTTACCTACGCTTGTCAACATAAGCACACATTTAATATCAATACCTCCTTCATGTTCATGATTTTACATGCGTTGGCGTTAACTGGTAATATCTACGGAGGAGGCGCATTAATATACTTGGGAGTGTAAAAATAATGAGGTATTTGCGAATTTGACAATAGCATTATAAGGGGGGGGGGGGTCCATATGGACCATGGATTTTGTTTTTCGTGCGAAGCGCAAAAACGCAACATAACTAAATAAAGCTGTTTTATGTAATTGTCAAGGTAGGGGTTACGCATGTTTTACTGCAAAAAAATTATAATCGGTCGTGTCGTTTGAGACAATTAATTTGGCGGGAAAATTTTCGGAAAAAATGAAAATTTGACACGAATTAGATATCTGGCCGTAATTTTGAAACGGAATGACGGATTTTATATGTTTTTGTTTCATATGAATTTAATTGAGTTGGTGTATCACTGTGTACAATTTTAAAGATAAAGTATGTGAAGAACATTGTTTTCAAAGCGTTCAAAAACCAGGGTCCATATGGAGCCCCCCCCCCCCCTTGTGCACTAACGGGATTCTAAAACACCTTATGCACTTAAAGTTTTAACAAAAACTTGCACAGATAATTTTTTTGTCAGTAATTGTCAAACTATTAGTGATCTTTTCACTGGAATCTATCCAATCTATATGATAGCCTTTTGTGTTTTACAAAAGCAAAAATCCGAAAAAAAAATGTTTTTGTAAAACACAATGCCATTCTCGACATTGAATCGCTTCATCTGGCTGCCGCCTTTATTATTCACTCAGTCCACCCCAAGAACAACACAAAAAACAATTTTGGAGTCCGTCATAGGCATTTATTAATGTTTACAGGGCAACAATTCAAATTATGCATGTGTCATAATTCATGCAAAGCCCACTAGTGTCTGGATCTAGCGAGCAAAATTATTATCATATCAACAAATTGTGCGTGTCTTTAATCTTGCTCGTGAAATAAAAGACTGCCACATGTGTCTTTTTCATGTAACATGCACTAAATTAAATTCAACGAAAACAGTACAGACTGCAACTCGGCTAGAGCTAGTGTCTTGTGTCTAGCTCTTGAAATAAAAATTACCACTTGTGTCTTTTTTCAGGTGGCAAGCACACACTTAAATGTAATAAAACAGTGCAGACCGGAATCCGGCCAGACCTAGTGTCTTGAATCTAGGTCTATAAACAAAACTGTCGCTTGTGTCTTTTTTCAAGTGACAGGCACAATATACAAACAAAGATTTAAATAGCCAATTAAATTTAATAATGAAAAATGGTGGTCATGTACCCTGCCAATTAAATTGAATAATGAAAATGGTGATCATTTGAAAATTTAATAAAATTATTAAAATCTCCCCACCTATATCCAAAGGTCAAACACGTGATGGGTGGGATGGTGGGTAGCAAAATCAAAATACACGTCCTGCTTTACTCATGTCTATGACGAAAAGGAATCTTGATCACCTGGCATCAACTGGCACCAACTGAAGCGGTTATTAAGACTCCGGGGGAGGGGTTCCCGATAGAATAATACCGGTCTAAAGCCGTTTGCTCTAGCCGTATTTATTCACTCAGTCCACCCCAAGAACAACACAAAAAACGATTTTGGAGTCCGTCATAGGCATTTATTAATGTTTACAGGACAACAATTCAAATTATGCATGTGTCATAATTCATGCAAAGCCCACTAGTGTCTGGATCTAGCGAGCAAAATTATTATCATATCAACAAATTGTGCAAACAGGAACATATCAGAGCAAGTGTCTTTAATCTTGCTCGTGAAATAAAAGACTGCCACATGTGTCTTTTTCATGTAACATGCACTAAATTAAATTCAACGAAAACAGTACAGACTGCAACTCGGCTAGAGCTAGTGTCTTGTGTCTAGCTCTTGAAATAAAAATTACCACTTGTGTCTTTTTTCAGGTGGCAAGCACACACTTAAATGTAATAAAACAGTGCAAACCGGAATCCGGCCAGACCTAGTGTCTTGAATCTAGGTCTATAAACAAAACTGTCGCTTGTGTCTTTTTTCAAGTGACAGGCACAATATACAAACAAAGATTTAAATAGCCAATTAAATTTAATAATGAAAAATGGTGGTCATGTACCCTGCCAATTAAATTGAATAATGAAAATGGTGATCATTTGAAAATTTAATAAAATTATTAAAATCTCCCAACCAATATCTGCCAGGCAGATATTGGCCCAACAACGCCGAGCAATAATAAAAGGAAAATAACAAATTCTAAGGTTGGACAGAGGGGAATTCAGCATTGTTTGGTGATGCAATGAAGGTTTCTATCGCACCTTTAAGGGTATTTAAAAATAGATCCGTACCTAAAGTGCTTAGGTGGATACAATCATAATAAAAAAGAGAATGATTATTGGGGTCAAGATAGTTATGATGAATTATATATGCTCCCCTGTGGTAAAAATGAGAACGGGCGAAGCGATTGATGGATTTAAGACTCTGACGAGCTGATGCCTGGTTTGTAGCGCCATAAAAAAATAAGCGAGTTAGGATATCGGACCAAATAATACAGGCCCGAGGAACATGCCTACGACAAGCAGCCATAGCTGCTACAACGTTGTTAAACATTGTTTCCAAATTACAATGTAAAAAATCATTAGTTCCAAAATGTAAAAGTAAAATATCCGGTGCGTAACCGGCACCTGAAAGCGCATCTACCAGGATGGCTTCAAATGATTCAAGTTTTTCCCCCCGAATACCTTTCCATGTAATCTCAATTCCTATATCATCCAAACCAAGCATCAGTCCTTCTGGGCGTTCGAGGGCCCTGAGTGCCGCCCAATACACAATGCTGTCCCCCAAAATCCAAAGTTTCGTAGTCGTACGACCTAATGCATATTAAAGTACAATGAAATAGAACAAAATTTAAAGAGTAGATGCAGGGTTAAAAATAATAAAGGACACATGAACGTGCTGAATATAGTAAGTGTCTCGCAAATACATTGCGTTCAATGTAATGGCTGAATCCTGACATATTTAGAAAAACATGCAGAACGCCATCGACCCATACTCATTATTTCTTCGTCGGAGAGACCCATCTGGTATGCTGTTGTGGCCGCTCCAATACGAAAGGAGTGAGTTTTAAAATTTGAGGAGTCAATTTGACAGAAGGACAATGCGGAATTAAGCATTTTCGTAACTTGAAATCTTGTGAGAGGAGAATGATCAAAATGGCAAAATAAAGGTCCACCAATATCTGGTCTCAACTTAAGAAATGAAG
>JXSR01S052802.1:127192-138071 GCA_000969725.1 Ophiothrix spiculata
TCTTATTTTCCTATATGTTGAATTGAACAAAAATCAATACGCTCTTCTGTAACTTAATAATGTTAATTGCACTTTAAATAATTCAATATACTGCAAACGTAGTCAATTGTACACTTGTTATTAGTGCAATAAAGATTCATTTTATAAGTGAAATACTGTCATTTACAAACATTTGCTGATTAAACTCAGGCGCCTCCTGCAAGACAAGTTACATATTGAATATGATACACTTGTCAATGAGAAAATAGTGAGTGAATCATGAAGTTTCGATCCGAAATTCAAAAAATAAATGCTATTGAATGCTAGAGTTTTGATATGAGGAGTCCCAAACATTGAAAGTTGAAAGAAAATGATAATTGAACATTTATTATTTAGTGATCATAATTGACCTCATTGACCTTCGAGGTTAATATAAATAAAATGCAACATGTGCCGAATAAATAATGCTTTACCTGTAAACATGTCCGAGACCCAAACTAGAACTTTCGTATCGCCTACAATAAAGTAAGCAAACAGAAATTTTTGTATTGCATTTTTCAATCTTTTTTTTTGCTTCGAACGGCGTAAACGTTTAACTCATATTGATTATATATATTGGTAACCATTGTGGGTCAGAAAACGGCTAGTGTCGGTGTAATGGAAGAAACATTAGGTCGAAGGATACCGTGACATGCTTTTATGATGTAAATTATATCGTTTAAATTGACAAGGAAATATTATAAATATATTTTATACAGAATGATTGACAATTTCTATATAGCCAGATTATTATATACCATGCTTAATATATAAGTACAACAGTGTTCCCGCTAAGGCCTTATGACGCGAAATTGGCGTAGAAGCTCAACAAATTGGCGCAAGGGGTTCCCAAAAACATAAATAGGGTTCTGGTTATACTCAAAGTTCACTTACTTCAGTTTTATTCAGATTATATTCAGAATTTATTTCATTTTTGAGGTGATCTTTCGGAAATTGGCAATGGCGAGATGTATTTTTTATGTCGCTTTGGCTCAAAGTCAAAATCCTTAGCCAAAACATTGAGTACCAAGTGTACTGCATTTTATTTTCTCTGTATTGAATTGATTAAAAAGCAACGCTCTTCTGTAAACTAATAATGTTAATTGCACTATAAGTAATTCAATATACTGCATTCCATAGTGAATTAAAGTGATTCTACTTAAAGATGAAAAACTGTCATTTATAAACATTTGCTGATTGAACTCAGGCGCCACCTGCAAGACCAAATGCATTCTGAATAATTATGATAAATGCAGATGCCAGTGAGAAAATAGTTAATGTGAATCCTGAGTTTTCAACCCCAAGCCCAGCAAAGACAAGGTTAGCCTACCAACAGTTGCTGTTCGGGAAAACATTGAAAGAAACTGGTTAAGAGGGCCAACGGGGAAGTTTGGGGAATTTTTTTCTACTTGATATTCTTGGTCAGTTCTAGTGCAAGTTAACACAACATACAATTTTTTCAGACACTGACTGACAACCTTAATACACCAGAACACCTAAGATTTACCTTCGTTTTCGCTGATACTATCGGGAGATCCAATGTAATTAGTGAGTGGTTAGATCCACAGAATCAGACAAGAATACAATTATCCAAGTGCACCTGAAGTGTTAAAGAATCCATCCCATGTGGTTTTGAACCAAACATGGTTTTACATAAAATTATATCATATAGTTTCATTAGCTAATTGTAATATATAGACATCTAGGTGTTAAAACAAAAGTGACGTGGAATGTGCATACATCTCGGTGTCAAAATAAAAGGCGTCAACTTTGAACAAGAGATCACATATTTAAAAGCTTTCCAGTTTCATTAAGTTTGAGAGACACAAAACGCACCAACGCCTCCTCCTCCTCTATTTTATACTTCACTGCAAATTGATCATCTACCAAGTCTTTTGTGCATTTCATTTGTTTGCTTCTTTTTAACACCTCATAGGAAATATTATATATAATCACTTAAAAGCATGTGATAAAGTTACTGAAACCTAAAATATCAGTATGTGATGGATTATTATGTGATCAAGAAGATGTAACTCAAGTTTTGCAATTCACTGTTAAGGTCTTTCGAATCTAAGCCTTAAAATAACCTTTCAAAAATGTTGGATGTTTGCTCCGGATAGTAAATGCAGACAAATATCCTTTCTTTTGTTTTACCTTTTAATTTAAGAATTTTTTAAAATGCAAGATCTGATCTACATAAGTTCAGGAAAGCTTGAAGTTCACGTACATGGTATGAATAACATTAAAATTGAAAAAAAAAATGAGATGGAGTTGAAAATTTCATTATTTCATAGTTAAATTTGTAGAATAAGTCCAATTAACCATGGAAATGGCTTAAAATGTTCCGAGTTTTCCATAGGTTGTTCCAAAAATTAATATAAAGTTAGAGTTTATGAATTTATTGTATAGTATATGTGAAGTGGTAGATGATCGGGTCGGTCTTTCGAAATGACTTTTCATGACACTTTTTGGTACGGCTGAATTTTTTGCCCCTGAAAACAAAACATACAGAAAAATGCTCGGATAAAATGCAGAAAAAATCAGAATGCCGCTTACCACGTTTTTCTACTGCGACACTATAAATTTACAAATTAGGTAGCATTGAACTTAATTAGATGAACAAGCACATGCGTCAGATTGTTTATTATAGCCTTCTGTTTTATGTTTGAAGGTCATCTGCACTCAATTAAATAGACACATGGAACTTTTCCACATTTGTTAATGTTTCTTGATCTGTTAATTCAAAATTATTAGGTGAAACACATTTTTTAAATCTCAACTGGAAACTTTCCTGCTCTGTAACACGCAACTGAAATATTTGTATCCATGTAAATGAATCCATTTCTAGCAACAGAGTTACATGACATGCTGAACACACATGTTGATGTTGATTTTTAAGAAAAATCTCCAAACGTAAAATTTGGTGGAAGTCTGCTGTCTCACAATTTTGATTTTGATTTTTTTTTTGAAATATTTTCCACAGTGTGTTGAAAGTGACCATACCTCCCAAAGATCTGCAAAAAGACAAAAATAGCCAAGTTTGATTTTCAGTGCAATACTACAAAAGAAAGTAAAGACTCTTGATTTACTGTGAGTGGTAATTCAACAAATTATGAAATCATTATAGCTGAAGATTATGCCAGAGTTTTGCTAGCCCTGTAAGTGTTTTTTTAAATATTTTTCAAGTTTGTTGCGATAAAATAATATTCTTAACATTTGATATTTTACAATTTCTAAATAATTGTCATTTTAAAAGCATTTTGAGGAGAATGGTTTAGTTATTAATCGTCTACTTTCTTAAATCTTGAGATTCTATCGATGTTTGTTTTTTTCAATTTAACTTCATAACAGTGCAGTTATCATTACTTTGGTTTAAATCGCCAGGAGGGATATGAGAAATTAAATGGATTTAATGGACTGACGAAAGCGACGACACCACAAGGCTTTCATCATTGACAAAAGAAGCTTTTAGATGTTATAAATTTTATAGTTTTATATTGCGATTTTGTCTAAAAAATAACATTAAACCCATCTAAAGTGGTATTTAGGAACAAGATCATATTGATATTTAAAGTTCTCAAGTATGCTTGTATCCAATGACACGCTTTCAATAAATATCTTGTATTTACTTCTGGCTTCTGAGTGGCAAAATGATTCCATTTTCAACTAAATGGAAAAATAAAACAGTGATATTAGAAATATCTTTGTGGAATTGTTATTATTAACATTTATATATACTTTGCCAAATCGAATTAAGGCTTATAGATAAAAGCCTGCGCGCAAGATTCAGTCTACCGCAACCATGGCAACATGACAAATTTGACTAAAATCGCTAATTTTCAAAACGATACAGAATACGCCGATTTGTATAAATAGTTTACATAAGTAACCTAATTCGTCCACAAAAAGCATTGTATCTAATTGCTGAACAAACACATACAAAGCAATACAAAAACACAACAAAACAAAACGTTAGCGTTGCCAATTTTTGTAAGATATTCAAAAGATATCACCTCATGAATAAATACATAAAATATATAAAAAAATGTAATGTATGTTTTAGAACAAGAGAAATAAAATGTAGTCAATTTTTGCCCTACCACTTTCAAATAAGATGGTTTGCTTCAACATGAAATATCATTCGACAACTTTTCTTGTTATCAACCTCCAGCTTCCTTAACTTAGAATGTAATAAACGCTCCAACGCCTCTAACTCCTATTTTACACTTCACTGCAAATTGATCATCCACAGAGACTTTGGTACATTCAATTTGTTTACTTCTTTCTTGGAACCATAGATATATAAAATATTACTTGAAAGCATGTGATAAAGTATCTGAAAGCTTTTATATATCAGACTTAAATGGATTGTATTACGGGGAAATGAACAATGATTGAGAAGATGTCAAACGAGACACACTTTTAAGTATGACAGTTATGATTTATATATTGATACGTCCTTTCATGCCTAAGACTTAAAGAAACATCTTTTCTTCGCTTGTTTGGTTGAATAATACATGCAGTACAAGTGTCTTTTTTTATTCTAAGCATTCATTCTAAGTGTTGGGATTTATCTTCAATATGCAGCACCTAAACTTAAATGTCGAATATTAAAAATATTAAGGTGGTTTTCCAAAATTGATTTTAAGTTTACGAATCTGTTCGTCCGCATTTCTTACACTTCAAAAAATATAGAGGAAACATAAAGGTTTAACCAATTGACCAATCAGATTACTTTGAATCATGTGTTTGTACTATGACACCTTTAATTGTTCAAAATCAAAATGGCGCTGCATTGTAAGAAGTGACTAATTGCGTTGGTCTTTCTAAAATGGATTTCGAGACAAGATTTTATATGACCGCATTTATTGCATCTGAAAACAAGGAAATATTATAAAAATTTATAATATAAATACTGTGATTAAAAAGCACCAAACAACAGCACAAAAAGTGAAAAACGTTCATCATGTTATAAAGGCACCCTTAATTATTCAAATACGTAAACATTGAACTTTAATATATGAACTAACAAATGCGTGTGTTTGTTTATTTATATGCTTCTGTTTATTTTCCTTTTGTTTGAAAGTCACCTGTCTTCATTATTAGACATATGGAAAGTTCCCATAGTTATTTTCTGATCAGTTATCATATTCTCTATTGATCTGTAATCACAGTATTTGAACTTTGCGACATAACACTTTTCAAAGAAACTGGTGAAAATAGGCAGCAAAAAATAAAGAAAATAATACGAATTTTCAGCAGATTTTCTGTTGTAAAATTTGATAACCTTGATCAATTTCAACAAGTAAGGTGTCGTAATTTATAGCTTAAAAATGCTTTATCAGATAAAATGATAAAATCAAAATTGATATCATCTGCAAAGTCACCCATTTCGCGGTGAGCCATCACAATTGTAAGGTAAAACATTCTGGGCCGTATTCTCGAACGATGTTTATCTAAACGTTGGTTAGACATAAAATGCGTTTAGTTAAAATTTGTTTTTAGCTAAACGTCCGTTAAATATTCAAACAGGGCGTCTGGTAAAAACCGGTGTTTAAAACTGATAAATATCATCCACTGAACTGTGCACGTAAAAGATATGCACTAGTGACCTACAAATTTTTGTATTAGTAGCAGGTCCCTAGTCAACAACGAATTCTTCGCTTTGTCAAATACACTGCATGTATTATTTTATCAAGGGATGTCTATGTACCGTATTGAATACGTAAAGATAGGCCCACGCTACAAAATAGCCAGAGCACCGTACTTGCCATGTTTATACAATGATAATTCAAGGTATATTTACCGTAAGCTCACGTTTTGACTATTTATTTTTTTATCATGGTCATGTCATTATCATCATCTTCAATCATTATTCATTAATATCATTACATTTTAAAGCCTCAAGCACCAATAAAGTTGTCGGACACATGATGGAAATACAATTTAAACTACCCCCGGACCTAGTTTAGTTTTAAACGCATTTTAGAGGAGTTTAACGACATGTGGTTAGCATTTAGACGGTTATTGTATTTAGTTACTCTTTGAGAATTACTTTTATTTTAATCATAGTTTAAATCGCGATTTAAACACTGATTAGCGTTTAACATCGTTCGAAAATACGGCCCTCTGTGTTCATTTTATTATGTAAAACACATGCTATTCATGCCAATTCTTGTTAAATATTCATAATTTTTACATGAATACGAAATTAAATACCACAATAGTGGTTTAACATCGACTTTTATAATCAGATCTGCATCAAAAAGCCAAATTTAATGTCTTTTTCAGCAACGATGCTGGATTTTTATGGACTACCAGACTTAGCATATTTAGACATGGCAGCCTATCACAATATTTGGCATACATACGAGGTCTCTCAAATATATTTTGGTTTTTGACTATTGAATGTGTGTTTAGAAACATCTTCAATGGCTAAACACTGTGAACAGTTTTCTTCAAAAAGGTTGACGCTTTTTTAATCTAAAAAATAAACGCAGTTTGGATAATTCGATATTATTTAGATATTGCCAGATTATTGGACAAATATATACTTTTGAAGGAATTATAAAGGATAAATCAGACTTCCAATGCTAGCAACATCAACGGCAACATAGAATACTCCGTGGAAATAGCAACTTTTAACACTAAATTTTGCGGTCAAACGCTTTCAACGAAATTTGGCGTTGTTAACATGAACCCTTATCTTAGTTCTAACCCAGGGTGGAGGGGGGAGGAGTTGCACCCCAAGTTTTTTACTTGCTGCATAAAAACGCAAAAACAACTAGCATCTGTTATCCCCTAATGAATTTATGGATATAAGATCTTAAAATTGTCCTCCGTCTTCTCATATCATGGCTTGATTAGAAGAGGCCTTATCGTCTGCATATCGTCTGGTATTTGAAGAATGTGACTGAGAGCCTTACTGTGTTAATGAGAATCTGGATGTTGGTCATCGAGTATAATATTGGTCATGTTGGTCCACGGTTTACACGTTCAATGTTAATATCAAACATAATAATAATAGAATGACCAAAACGTTATCTTGTTCTGAAGTCGATAGTTTATAAGTGTACAACTTTAGAGTAAAACGTAAGATAGGAATTGCACCTGGCATATTTCCTGTAACAATACCAGTACATGTGTAAGTGTTAATGGTTTGTCTAAGTGGTGATGCATCTTAAGTGGTGAATATTTAGGTCACTCTTTTTCAGATGTTAACAGTCGAATTTATAGCACTTGAAGAAAAAAACAAACATACAGAGGTAAATGTTTTGATGTTATCTGAGAAGAGTTCAAATACCTAATATATTAAATTTCAAGTACGCGATCATTTTTTCATTATTATAATTGCAATGATTTTAAGGAATACAAAATCTCGTCGTGCTACTAATATTATTACCCAGGTCATTTGCTTTATTTTAAGGGAAATCCAGCAACAGCCTATAATTGAATAGTATGTTGCTTTTACTGAACATATACTGAGTAATAACGTGATGCTACAAAGCAGCAATACCAATTTGGTAAAATCTTCTAGGTGTCAAAATATTGGGCGCCATCTTTGAATTTGAGAACACTACATAATTAAATAATACTCAAAAGCTTCCCAGCTTCTTTAACTTAGAGTGATATAAACGCACCAACGCCTATTCCACTATTTTACGCTTCACTGCAAATTGAGCATCCACTGAGTCTTTGGTATGTACATTCAATTTGTTTACTTCTTTCTTACATCTCATCACGCTTTTAGAAACTATAGATATATAAAATATTACTTTATCACATGCTTACTTGAAAGCATGTACTAAAGTATCTGAAAGCTTTTATATCAGATTTATATGGATTGTATTGCAAGGAAATGGACAATGATCGAGAGGATGTCAATTGAGACACTTTCAAGTATGACATTTAACAATTACGATTTACTGAGGCTTTCAAACCCAAGACTTAGACATTGTCTTCACATGTTTGTTTGATTACTGCATGCAGAGCAAGTGTCTTTTTCATGATTCTCTCATAGCAAAATACGGCGCTTGTCGGATTACGTCTTTCTCATTTCGTGAAACCGATAACAGCATTATGTCTTACTTGAAGATGAATATTTCTTTTGCAGTGTTGACTTGTCACATCATGATGTCATTTTAAACTATTGGCCACTAGTAAAAAAGAACATCCAATTTCCGGTGTTGTATAACTTGGGTGTTATTGGTGTCTCGCAAGGAGAAACATGTACGATCCGACAAGTGCCTTTATTTTGATATGACGGGTCACTTTTCACCTTGTTTAGGCTTTTGCCAAGGAAACCCAACTTAGCCTAAGCCAAAGGAAGCTTATCTTCAACAGGGCTTCAAGATTTTTTTTTAAATTCAGTTTTGAATGCAGGAGGAAGACCGGAGTACCTTGAGAAAACCTGCGGAAGCGAGCATGGACTGAAAACCAGATGCACGTAGAGCGCCGGGCGCAGGGCTCGAACCCGGGACCTCATTGGTGCAAGGTGAGGGATCTAACGCTGCGCCAACCGCATTAAACAGAAGTACAAATTCCTGAAAGATCTTAGCAATAAAACTACGCTTTTTTATTCTGCAATTAATAAGAAATAACATTTCATGTAGCAGTTATAATTCTATACTTCAGTTATTTGACATGCATAAGCTGATTAATGGCTGATTAATGATTTTTACATACGCTTTTAACCTCAAAAAGAACAATTGGCAATTTAAAAAGCATTTGGTTTTTACCTAACACTATAATGTATAATGTCAGATTTATTTTTGTTTTACGAATAATCATGTGTCTGCACTATGACACCTTTAATTGTTCAAATCGTAATTGCAATTGTAAAAAACCCTTTTTTACATACCCTTAATTATTCAAATACGTCGACACTGATCTTTAAAAGATGAACTAGCAAGTGCATGTATTTGTTTATTTATATCCTTCTGTATATTTTTCTCTTCTTTGAAGGTCACTTGTGTTCAATTAAATGGACACATGGAACTTACACGCAGATCGAATTGTTTCTTGATCTGTACATGTAGTTGAAAAATTTTCCTGTGAAACATTTTGTTTTAGATTAGCTATTTATAATATTAACACTTAAGTGCATAAGGTGTTTTAGAATCCCGTTAGTGCATAAGGGGGGACCATATGGACCCTGGATTGTGAACGCATTAAACACAATGTTTTCCATATTATTTATTTTTAAAATTGTACACAGTGATACACCAACTCAATTAAATTCATTTTGAAACAAAACAATTAAAAATCCGTCATTCCGTTTCAAAATGGCGGCTAGATATCTAATTTGTGTCAAATTTTCATTTCTTCCGAAACATTTCCCGCCAACAATTGGAAATCGGTTTTCCAAAAGGAATTTTTCAATGAAATTTGGCTCATAATAACAGATTATAATTACAAATACATCGCTGAAATAAACATTCAAAAAAGTTGTTTCGTTTTGGTTTTAGGGACAAAACAAAATTCGAACAGCGCCATCATTTTACCAGTTTATGCTAATTATCTCAAAAACGACACGACCGATTTGATTTTTTTGCACCAAAACATGCGTAACCCCTACCTTGCCAATTACATAAAACAGCTTCATATGAACCCCCCCCCCCCTTATGCACTTAAGTGTTAAGCGCAAATGAAACACATTTTATATTCGTATATAATGGTACAGATCCAGAAAACCAAGTATGCCAATCCGTGTTCAATCTTTTAATTCTCATTTCATCTAAAATTGAGATTAAAATACTTATTACCAACAAATTTAGTTCCAAATTATCAGATATGCATAAAAACACAAATTATATTCATATTACGTGTTGCCATAGATGTTTCAATGGTGATGTTTCAAAGGAAATTATAAATTATTACAATCTTTCTCTATAAGTTGGCAGGTTTTTAGTAAAATGTTTATTTTGTTTGTATGTCAGATTTTGTAAAAACATACTAATGATTGCATTCATGTCTATGAATAACGAGATGTGCATTTAATTCTAACAACTTTAGTAGCTCTGGGGAAAACCCCTGTTTTCAGCTCTGAACCAGAGCTACTTTAGTGCCCAAGTTGTCTGGGAAAAGAACTTTTCTTTAATCAAACATTTTAAAAACCATTATCCGTCGATAGAATTCTGCTTTGATTATGTACAAATCTTAATGAAATTCTGTTACCAGTTGTTGTGTCAATAGTCCCAATAATAAAGAAATAATATGTTTGTTGTTAATATTAAAAATAAAAGTGCTTTAGATAATTGGAAAATTATGATTGAGCGTCAGTCATTTTCTGTACCCTTTTTATTATCCTATATCAGGTATATATTATACAAATATTGACGGTCAATACATGACGTTGACTCTTGTCAATTTATTGTATTAACTCATGACAAATTAAAAAAACATAATAGAAATACAATGAATATTATACAGTGTGTCCCAGAATGAAGTTATCAAGATTTCAACGCCACAAAACTCAAAAACCAAATTATTGCAGACAATGAAACTTGTTGACAATCATGCCCGACGACCTGACTTGCAGTGGTGCAAAAATGAAGAAAATCCATGCATTAGTTTTCTAGAAGTGAGCATTTGAAGCTCCACACGAGTTTGGACATGTTTCCCAGTTTGGGTAAGTTGTAAAAATTCGACGCCGATTTGCAGCATAACCATGCAATGAAGAAAGCAATCTTTACAGGCATAGTCATGATAATATTTGTTCAATTATAAGTGTTTTTGTTTCCAAGATTATTTCAACCTAAATCTGTTTCCTTTTCATATGTAAAAATCATTTAATATTATTTTATTAGGTAATTGTTTAGGAAAATCGTTTAGCGGGTCATTTAAAAGCACGCTAAAGGGC
>JXSR01S052802.1:179248-199654 GCA_000969725.1 Ophiothrix spiculata
TTCTTTCAACAAAGTGTATTTGGTCGGAAGTCTTTAAACAACCCAACCGTAATATAATACTTTTGTCATAATTAACTTGTAAACCAGAGAAAATAGAAAACTTGTCCAGAATGTTCAACGTTTCACCGACTGACTCTTTGGAACCTTCAATGTATACAATTGTATCATCGGCATATTGACTTATCTTAACTTCACATTCTAAATTTGTATCATTACATAAAGATGCTACTTTAATACCCTTGATAATATTTGAGGAACGTATAACATGACTTACAAGTTCACTGCGGATTAAACATGTTAAATAAACCATTAGAGTCGCCATGGCTTGTAGTCTTGAAGATCTATAAAGGCTACGTCTTTCCTATTCATAAGTTATTATGACAGTGCCATCTAATTGCCTATAACTATCGACATAGCAAAAACGAAATCAACTGCAATTCTATTTATAGTGATAATGACCTTCTATTACCGAGTGAAAATAACCCTTTATTACCGAATTAGTCTATTAATAAGCGAATTATTGCTTGGAATGCTGGCGAAGGAACAGTAAGACAATCGCCAAGGTCAATTATGATTTACTAGAGATCGTGGTGACATGATAACTTTATGAAATGTCGAATAAAAGCTTCTCAATGTTAACGTTCAAAATCCTCTCCACTGACTTCCCTGCTTACTTAACTGATCTCGTGTCACGCTTTAATCCTCCTCGAAAATGATATTGAAAATGAAGCAAATATAAACTGTTTGGAAGTTATAACGATATTGCGTAAGTCATACACACATGGAGAGATGCAATTTTGTAAGATTTCTAAATGTAATCCTTTTATTGAATGTTTCATTCATTATCTCCAATAAAACTTGGAAACGTGAAAGTCATTAAATTACAAACCTGTAATTTCAGATTTTGCATTACTGCTGTCTTAATTGAAACATTCAGATTCATCATCATTCTTATAAAGTATTATAGTACAATGATGTTTTTCATATACCTCTGAATGAAATCCAATTCAATTTTTGTTTTCGAGATTGTTGTAATAACGGTAGAATGCTGGCAGCAGAATTCGGGTATTTTATTTTTTTTTATTGCTCAACATACAACATATAGCTGAACATCAAGAGAAATGAAACATTTCCCTTGGTGTTAAGCAGTATGTTGTAAGGATTTTCTGATAAATGAGTTTTCTGAATTTCCCAGGATCGTCGTGATTTAAGCTTGTATAGTCACCTTCTCTGTAGCCGAAATATATTAAGAAAATTCGTCTTCTATCCTTGTAATACTGTAATGCATGATAGTTTAAATGCTTGATATTTACTTTTCATCTATGTAGTGTTTGACTTTAACACAAGAAGACTGCCCTTAGAGCAACATCATCTTACCTTGAATGAGGGAAACCATGTTGAAACAAAACAGAAGATGAAGAGGATAAGCTAGAAGGGTTGTCTCCTATTTTGTTAAAAAAATGTTGGAATACTTAAAATGTGTTGGATAATAAATTCATAAACAACATTTTTGTCAATCAGATGACAAAATAACTATGAATCTGCGTTTTAATTCTTGATTAGTTCTGTAAATAAAACACAGGCATATACCTTTTTCAATGGCGTTATATAAAGGAAACCGAGTTAGTTGGCCGTGATGATGTAACGCTAATGTAATTACTTGAATGACGATAAATGCATAAAAATAACCGATAAGACGCAATTCAAGCAAATCTGACAATAGTCGTGATATTTGTTTCCGAACGTATCACGCAACGATCTCAGTACATTTAAAAGAATGTTTTTGCATATTGTTGCGCAAAAGAAATGACATAAAATTAATTTAAGTTTGCTTTTCCAACCCAAATAAAATTGGTATTTTAGAATAGAGTTAGACATTTTAATGGCGCAAAGAAGGACAATAGCTTAATATTCGTGAACTTGAATGCTTATAATACATCCATATTGGAGTACGAGCTATTTTACAGGTGAAAGCAATGGTTTTTTAATTCTTAATAAAAATTATACCGATCTCCATAGTAATCTAATCTAGTTATCTATCAGAATATTGGAGTACGACCTGAAATTGGTATTTTAACAGTTGATATTCCTCAAATAAAATTACACTAGAAAGGGCTGAAAAGGGAGAAACGTAGTGTTAAAACAACTGAGGCTATCATTTTCATAGCAAATCAATTTCCCAAATAGGTATAATGTTCCTGCAAAGATCACCCCAGGCTTACATTATGTGGATAGTATCAATTTTCTTGTTTGACCATACCTACGTCTGAAATTAAGATGATAAAAACACATTGGTGAAACGTGCTTGTCACCCATGAGCCAAGTCTAAGATGAAGATCATCATAACTTAATTTAGTAGTTCATTGGTTTCTCACAGCAATGATATCAAATGATGTATCTGGGTCATATTGTTCTGTTTCAGTCATTTCTGGCAAGATAAATGTATCTTACCATTAAAACAGCCCGTTGAAATTTTTTCGATATGTTTTAGGTACAAACCTAAATTGTATTTCCAATGTATTGATAAGCCGTGCATATTTGTTATATAAAAGTTTGGATAGCTCACAAATTTTTATGGCTCGATTGTATTAAATCTCACGATACAAATTTATTACATTTGTATGGGACCACTTAGGGGCGCACCATTTTATTTTCAGGGGGGGGGGCATGGAAGTTGGGATCGAGTCAAGTTGGTATTTTTTAGCTTCGGCGAGATTTTTTTCCCGCCGCGTTTGGGGGCCAAGTTTTTATAATGTGTTTTTTATGTTTTTCTTCAACTTGTAGTAGTTGGGTAAAGTTTTTCAATTTCAAAAGAACATCCATGCCCCCCCCCCCCCCACCCCCTGAGAATCAAATGGTGCGCCACTTACATAAACATAATTTTTATGGTATCAATCGTTATCAATAATTTAATTATTCATGATGATATTTACAAAAATAGTTTAAAC
Organism: Ophiothrix spiculata; assembly: GCA_000969725.1. Taxonomy (NCBI): domain Eukaryota; kingdom Metazoa; phylum Echinodermata; class Ophiuroidea; order Amphilepidida; family Ophiotrichidae; genus Ophiothrix; species Ophiothrix spiculata. The sequence continues at coordinate 182,197 of JXSR01S052802.1, forward strand.
ATATGAGTATAACTAAATTATGTCTTTCAGAACAATTCATTCTTTAGATCATCTATTCTTTATTTCATTACACAGGAACCACAAGCTGTCTGTATTGAATAGCTGTGACTGTTATTATTGATATGAACAAAGTTAGGATAGTAAGCAATTATATATGACTGTTAACGTGTGTTCTTATTCAAAGATCGTGCAACAAATAAACCCCTAGGCTCTCCCATATCTGACTCTTTTACGCTCGTTTTATTGTGCAAGTCTTGAACCAAATGGTTCCTTTTTACTTTAAATACTCAATGACATCGTTTGATTAATTTTTGGCGCAAAGTGTTAATATTTGTCCCGCACATTTACAGCTGACATTGCCAGATTTGCTCCAAAAAATAGAAAATTGACACTTAAGTTAGGAATTACGACCAAAAAAATTCATCTTTTGCACAACACTTAAATATTTGCACTAAATCTGATACTGAACGTCCCATATTTTGATCTCTCTGTGGCACATGTGTATACGTCATTTCATTTTGAGTGCCCCTTTGGAATTGCTGCCCTATTCTAAACTACATTTGCATGACAGAAGTATACAAACGTAATTTTATTTATTTAACATGTTTAGGTGTGCTATCTGCTAAATTCTTTGAATGGCGGCAATTTTGCATTCCTTTGGTCAAAGATAAAAACAATATTTTGACCGAAGTATAAAAGATATATCTCTTTCATTTTAAAAGTGTAGAACTCTTAGTCTGGTATAGAATTATAAAAACAACCTTTAGCTAAATGTTTGGTCAAAATTGGTAATTTGGTCGCCATTTTAAATGTGATTCAGCAATAGTGTGGTAAAAATGCTATTTTTATAATAACTGATTCATGAAACATAATAATAGTACGAAAATCGACAGCAAATTATCTTATTTTGATCTGGGACGTACCTGTCTATTTGAGATTGGTTAAGGTTGCCATCATAAATCAACTACCGGTAAATCGTCGGTTCGGTGCGATTGGATCGTTTATCATCGTTTGGAACAATAGAAACATTTTGCAACTATAGGAAGACGCGTTGACATGCGCAAATTAAAACTAATTAAGATATTTCGTGCAATGAGAAATCCGTGTCGGAAGTAAAAATAATTAACATTACCACCAACAAAATCGGTTACCTAGCCTACTTTCGTCTCAACCCTACTCTCTTTCTATCTGCAAATAGTAAGCACGACGACTCTCTATCAATCTTAAGTGGATACGAATCTTTGTCGCCCACAGATTGCAGAGAAATACTAGTTTTTCATAATATTTTCAAATTTTTGACCACCATTTTTTAAAAGTGACGTAATCATTATCTGAACAGGCTAGATTTTTGCCGACAATGTTTTTCTTGTAGAATGAGGTCCGGTGAAGATATTAAGGCACATTTGAAAGCATCATGACAATTTGCCCACAGCTTTTAAATTCGTACCAGTTCATAACTATCATTAAAAACTCTTGATTTTCATGAATCACAATTTCGTCAAATAAAATAATTATTTTATTGCCCTAAGATAATTGAATGAATTTGGTTTGTAGTATAAATTTAATACTCACCAGGAAATTCACACATGCCTTGATTGAATATGTGCTCTGGTTGTTTGTTCGTGAAAGTTTCAAGAAATAATAAGTGAACCAAACAAGTAAATGACATTTAAGTTAATCCACTTTATGTACTTTGCCCCCGACTTTGTCAACTGTAATGGGCAGCCTGCTATGGGTCGATCACATGTAACTCCGATTTACTTTGAATGGCTGAATGAAAAGGTTACCATGTGTTGATCCTAAGTGTAACGTGATCCGTAAATTAGAATAGGGTTTCTGATTATGCGTAAGGCGTTTTAACACGTAAAAAATAAAGTCAATTGAAGCCCGGATGTTCAGTATGTCTGTTTCTGACGTGATGTTTTAAGTAAAAATCGGTGCCTGACCCTGAGACCTTTGGTAGTCAGGATTTGAATATTACAATTCAAAATCAAATTGTGAGATTTTCGTATTTGATTAAATTAAAATGCCCATATCCATTGTTAACTTGCATGTTATATATCAGGTGAGGGTTGACCTACGGGTGTGAAATGCGGAGCAAAAAATACAATGTAGTAATACTTACGAAATATTCTAATTTCAATCATCGTTTTTTATCACACAATACCCTAAATATTGGCATTATTATTTATAATAATGTTTGTGTATATTAAGGAATAATAAAATACCTAAACATCTATATTATTTCATGCCTTTAAATCATACTTGTATATTGATGTCACAAAGACACAATTAAGTGTTGTTTTACGTACTATTCTTAATTATTTATTTTGGGACTCTTATAACATTTTGAGTCCCGTCGGACTGCTCAGTTTAGATTCAAACGTCCTGCGGACTGCCCAACTAAAAATGAAGAGTTCATCTGGACTCTTCAACTTAAAATTCAGAGTCTCATCGGACTGTAACAATTCAATTTGAAACGCCCTGGAGACTACTGAATTTAACATAGAGAGTTTGTCGGACTTTTCAACTTAATTACCGTACTGTACAATCTAAAATACGGAAACTCCATTTAATGATTTACAAATTGTCCACGGGACTGTTGATTATCCTAGGACACTGTTAAATGTATATTTTCTTCATGTAGTATCTGTTTCGGACAGACACAGGTCCTATATCAGCGAACCAATCCTTTCATCTTCTCTAATCATGCCAATTAATCTCTATATCCTTGTCGGTGCCCTTGTCTAACTCAGATTGTCAGTGTTTGAACGTATATTTTTTCGAACGAAAAAAAAAAACGATCTAGAAAGTTATTAAAAAAATGTTTGTTGGTTAACAATGAAGAAAGACCTAGCAAGAGTTTGATTTGTGATTTGTAATATTTTGACAATTTGAGTAAGAAAATAGCAAATCACTTCCATGTTTTACCATAAAACTGTATAAGTCCAGACAGATAAAATTAAAATAATAATGCATAACACGTAAATATGCGTATCTAGAAGACATGTAAATGCTTCTTTATTTTTAACCACAAAGATCAGTCGCCTTTCTCCTGATAAACTAAATCATTATTATTAGAGCAGAAAATTAGTTCTCTTTTTACTTTTGTATATAAATTGTAAGAAAATTGATATCAAAAGTGCCCCGAATACTTATAAATTTATAGAGTTTCATCATGTCTTTGATAACTTGTTTTTAAACAATAATGAACATTTTCGTTAAACTAGAACGTTTATTAAGGTTGTTGAATATGACACTTGAGTTAACTTCGACTTTGTGAATTAAAATTTAGCTCAGGAAAATGTTCCTTGCTAAATAAAGAAAGAGATGAATTATGTTGTTACTCAACCAAGATCCGGAATACTTGTCTTTGATCGAAAGCTTGCTTAATAGGGAAAACCTACCAAAGTTTTTTTTTTAAATTCGGACTAACGAACAATATTGAAATTTGGAATAACGAGCGTTCTTTAAAAGATTCGAAATAGCGTGTCTTTGTCAAGAATGGGGCTAGCAAGCTTTTGTTTTGTGTGTGTAAAAAACAGTGACGTACGAAGGGCTTCGGGGGCCCATGGACATTGAGCAGTGCGGGCCCCCTTGCTGACTATTGCTGTCATTTTCCCTGACGGATAAGCCTGCATGCCTCGTAGAACGAAAATAGGGGACACTCGGTGATCTTTATTATAAAAATGATATGATTTTTCATTTAGTATATGGGCTATTCAATGTCAAACTCCTATTTGACATGTAATAGGTATTTCTCATTTTACATGCCGGCCTATTAATGGTATTTTAAAATTCGCGCGTTTTACGTTAGATTTGTATGTAAGTTGTCATTAAGCGTGTACTGCAATGGAGAAAGGGAGTTATTGGGTGCGACATGTGTAAATAAAGAACTTGGCCTCTGCTTTACAGAGCCAGTCTTTAGTCTTTATTACAATCTCTGATCAGTTTGTAACTCAAAGAAAGACAAATCGGTTTCTTTTGCCAACTTCATATAATAGGAAGAATTATTAATTTTGTACAGAGCACTTTTTGGAAGATTATGACCATATATCTGAAATTGCAACTTTTCTAATTTATTTGAGCCCAGGTTGACAATCAAATCAAATTTTCTGTTTGCTTCTGCACAATCTATGAAATTTGAAGAAATTATGTGACAAATCCAGTAAAACTATAAAGACATATGCTGGCTACGTTTAAATGAACATTTTCAAATCTGACATTTCGACCTTGATTCAGCTTTAATATACTTTCTTCCTTTTTTATTATTTTTTTTCCTTTCAGTTTTGAGCCCCTATCCACATGACAACATTAAAAGCAGATAAGAATACGCATTTTTTTTTGGGGGGGGCTGCACAAAATATAGTTTAAACATTATAGTGGGCCCTATGATAGATCTTGTACATTTGTCTGTCCTATTCATTGTAAAACGTTCTGCACTCATTTCATTTTTAGTTAGTGTTTTTGATCAACGTATATATTTTAAATGCATATGAATGTAGTGCACAGGGGGCCCGTTTAAGCACAGAGCATGTGGACCCATTGAAATGCCCGTATTTAGATTTATCATTCAAATCTTCATTACGCTTTTTGTGGGTTTTTTTTTCTTCTTCTTCTTTGTTTTTTGTTTTTTTTGTTTGTTTTTTCTTTCTTTTTTCTTCGCGAGGCCCCTTACCACTCGGGGCCAATGGACTTTGTCCACCCATGCCACCCTATTGCTACGCCACTGGTAAAAAACCGTCTTGGTGAGTTGTTACAAAAAATTCGAACTAATGAGGTCTTTTTAAAATTTTAGACCAGCGAGTCGTTGGACTAGCGAACTGTCGGACTAACGAGCTCCCCCAAAGAATGTAATACGGATTTAATGTACTTTTAATATACCAGAAAGAACATAGATGTATACACAAAACATTGTACGTTAGGATGTATGAGGCCCAACGTTGATAGCTTTTGACTGTTACATCGGTCCAAATTCTTTTGGATCTTACAGTTAAAATCCCAGTCACACAAAAATTCGTTACTAGTCAACTCCAATCGATGTTGATTTGTTTTATTGCAATAGCATTTAATTCAAAATGTTCGACTTATCAAAGCATATGATATTCAGTAGTATTTCAGTTACATAATGTTATAAAGGTAGAAAAAAACCTCAGTGAATTCATTATGTTGTCACTGTTAAATATTTTAGTAAATATTTTAGAAAGTATCAAATTTTAAAGCAAATTTTAAAGACCTGCGTTCTCCAATAAAAATGGCTTTTGTGTATAACATTGCCATGTACTGGTGTAGTATACTAAGTAACCAACTTCATAATATGATATCAACACAACGCTTGTTTGCAGTCTCTCTTCGTGACATACTTATGTAATTTTCAATGACCGTGAAATCGGCATTCAAACAGAGCAACGACCATACAAATTGGTTCAAAATATTTAATGGCAAATCAGCTGAATAAATCATATATTGGGTAAATATGAACTGTACCTTAATATCATATTGGTTCAAAATCGGGGGGGGGGGGGGGGGCTCTTGAACTGGTTTAGGCATAATGTATTGATCGACTTTTTCATATCGTATCAAATGGTTAAAGAAATACTTATATAGAATTCCTGATTCCTATAACATTTGGATGTTACTGATATTTCTTGAAAAAAGCAAACGAACAAACAAAATTACTAAAGCACTTTTAAGTACCAGTAAACTCATACAAAAGTAAAATAGTGTGTACTATTAAGTACTTGAAAGTGTTAAAAGAGTTCCTTCCATGGATTTTATCCAGATAGTTTATGCAATAAATTCACTTGTAAGTTACTAGGATTGAACAGGTATCAAGGAGTGAAAACCATAGGGACGAACATTTGAGAAAATGATATTCATAAAAATATTTATCAGCTTTCCAGCTGCTTTGAGGTGATAAAAACACACCAGCGCTCACTCATTTTACACTTCACTGACAAATGTGCATCGACCGAGTCTTTGGTATATCTAATGTGAATCTTTTTCGTAACACTTAAGGAAACATAGATACACAATAATACTTAAAAGCATTTAATAAAGTATCATAAAATGTTAATATTAGACTTTAATGAACCATATCATGGAGTAATATATAGACAATGATCCATAAGAATGGCAGACGAGTCAAAATTTCATATATAAGTCTTGGTTTTATCGACTGCTAGTGTTTATACAACCTTGCAAATCTAAAAATAGGAATTTACATCTACCCACATTAGGTGTATAATAATCAAATCATAATAAAGGTTTTGATAAAGGTAAGATAATGATTTGATGAATTAACAATTTCGAGAATTATCTTTAAACATAGTTGTTAAATCTTTTTAAGAAGTTCCCCTATAATTGATTTTTTTACAATGTATCATTATGAAATATCAATCAATTTTACGTATCTCTGATTAAATATCGCATAACAATAAACATGTAAATAAAAATAATACCAAACTTTCAACCATTGAGTTACATAACATTTAGATACACAACACCGGAATTTTCGAAAATGTCCATCTTTTATCACGAAATTTAGTAATTCTAAGAAATTGAAAAACCTATACCAAAAGTAGCCTTGCAGTGTTATTCAGAGGCTGTATGATTGGTATCAGGTAGATTCCTGCGATGTTCTCGCTGTTGAGACATTAGATGCTCAGCAATATATTATATAACATAATATCACAAATGAACGTATTTTGTTCTCCATCAACTGATATATATAATAGTTGGCAGTTCAACTGAAGAGTATCTCTATTACGCAAGATAGGAAATATGCCACCACCTCACATATTACCTTTAACAATAACAGGATATGTCTTAAGTGTTAATGGTTTGTTTTAGTGGTGATTCATCCTAAGTGATGAATATTTAGGTCGCTCTAAAAATGACTTTTAAGTTGAAAATGTGTACGGCCACATTTATAGCGCCTAAAAAAACCCCATACAGTGAAGATAAAGATATTTTAAAAGTGCGCTGAGGAAAAGTTCTCACGACGCAATATTTATTACATTTTATTATAATTAGAATCGTTTAGGCGTTGTTACATACCCTCTACATATTAAAAAAATTGAATTATTTTCTTATTGTTTTTAATTAATCGATCAATATATTATGTATTATTTTTTGTTTGCATTCGTTTATTTCATTTTTATTTCCTTAGTTATCTCTTTTTGTTTTTATTAGTCTAATTATATAGAAAAGGAGAGCAAATATGCAAGATCTCTCACACTTCTTTACCAAGTCCGAGAAAGAGAATACGAAATCGAAAGAGAAGTAAAAAGAAAAACGACTACACCCATCGCACCAGAAATTGCATAGGTAAGGGTAAGAGGAGAGTAAAGACGTGGAAACACCTCCTGCCCCTTCTTTCCACTCCAGTGGTCTGATTGGTCCCTGTGGGTTGCTGAGAGAATTGCGCCTAACGAAAGACAAGATAATGCAACAGTAATACAAGTTAAAATACTTATACATCGTAATCAAGCAAATAAAATTTTGTTTCAAAACACTATCATACTTATTTATTAGCGACACGAAGACAACGATATTTTTCATACAAAATACCGTAAGAGTTAATAAATTTACTTCAACATGGTAGACATAGTAACACTGTCTCTCAGGCATCTCTCATTACAATCATAATACTTGTGAATTGACAACATGGAAAAGTGAGGAAACCTACTGATTAAACAAGTTAAACGAACCATAATTGTCGCCATAGGTAACAGCTTAGGCTACGTTCTATGCAGGCATTATGTTATTAACTATCGACATAGCAAAACAAAATCAACTACATTTCTATTTTTAATGATAGACTACCTTTTATCAAGTGATAATAACCTTCTATTATCAAACTTTCTATTTATAGCGATGTGTTTGGAGCATTGAGAAGGGACAAGTACGAAATTGTCAAAGTCCTTCTGATTAACAAGACAGCTCCCAAAATACAATTTTGACTTTCAAAATCACCTGCAGTGACTCTTCTGTTTACGTATCTGATCTTGTTAAACATTACAATCTTTCCTCAGACGGAGGCATCACGAAGCAAGTTCCTTAAACGATCATGCGTTATAAAGTTATTACTTATGTCATGGATACTTCTAGAGGTGCAATCTTGTAGAATGTGTTAACGTAATCCTAAGTGAAAAGTCATTTCCTACGATAAAGCTTAACCATTAAGACTAAAGTTCCTCAAAATGAAAGAAAATAACGTAAAATACTGCGAACGTGTCTTCATGAAACTTTATATAATAATGTAATTGCATATTTCTTATGTATTGTTGTTATACTTTAGACATTTAGATCCATCATATTTCTTATAAGGTAGACTACAATCACGTACGTGCTTAGCAGTCAACTCCGGATAAAATTTAACTCCATTATCATAACGGTTGTTCGTGCTTACTCTAAATTTAAACACGGCTTCTAATATATAACAGTCTAATTAAATTATAGTGAATTATGACATTCATGACGGAATGAACATTTGTTGAGCAAATAGAGTAAAGATACATACCAACAATGGACCATGCAAAGTGACAAAACATCTTTCAATTTGAAAGCATTTCTTATAAGATAAAGTTACCAGTTCGTAAGTAATGGCAAAAATGGCCGTGCCGGAAGTTAAAAAAAGTAAACCAAAATGTATATACTTCCGGGTTATTGTGACCTGGTCGCAACCGTATTTATAAATTGCTGTATCTTTTAAGATTAAGACTTCTTCACTTTTGATATTGATATTTTAGACTGTAGTATAAGCTCCTTTTAAAGAGGATGTTCGTTAAACATGTTTAAAAAGATATTCACTTGTGTTACCAATTTAGATATAACATTAATGCTTTGAAAATGGTGTTTTTGGCTCTAATTTTCAATGACCAGGAAGAATAGGTGTAAGTGCAAAATTGGTCAGCCTAAGCTATAACGACTTCCAACACTCGTATATATTCGTTAAGCCAATTGATATTTCTCAGCATGTTGGTGTTCCCTATAGGAGCAACAGAGTAAAACTTAATCGTTTTTCAGTAATGAACAAGTAAAGTCATTACATGTTCTTTGCCTTAAACTTTTGTACCACTGATTTTGACATTTCACTGGTAATAAATCATCCAATATTTAGCCCACCCACTACTATGTGGTCTACTTTGAGGGTTGTAAAGGACACTATGATACCCTCAAGGCATATTCCTGTCCTTCAAGGCATGAAAAATGGTAACTTAGTGGGTTGTGGACTAAATATTGGATGATTTATTACCGCTGAAATGTCAAAATCAACGGTGCAAAAAGTTCAAGGCAAGTAACGCGTAATGATTGTCCAAAGGAGAACGGCTTCTTTTTTTTAATTTTTTATAGAAATGCTTGAGATGCATTTGCAGAGATTATTCCCAATTTTTGAAATGATAGAAATAGTTTAATGATACTCATTTATCTGATATACGTAATACTTTTGAGTCTTTTAACTTAAAACGTAAATTTGATATAATTACCAAAATAGAGTATGTCGTCTGAACATTGCAATTAAGTGTCTTTTAACTATTTTACAGATTGGAAACAAAAACGCACCTCTTTGAATGATTAATGTCAATATAAAATAATGTCGATTATAAAACGGCTCGTGTTTGTTATTTGTCATCGTAGTGAGTTCTCAAATATTATGGTAGGCATGTGCCTCATCCTAAGTTTGCTTTTCCGACATAGGATCTTGCGAACTAACTTTGGTCTTACAAGCTGTATAAAAATGGAACTAGTCCCTAAAAACGCACTTTTTGAACCAATCTAATTAAAAATGGCTTCTTTGGAACTAAATTAAGTGTGAAATGGGGGTCTTGAAGAGCTAGAGGAATCTTGAAACTGGGAGATTCGTAAATAGTGGTCCCTGGGTATGGCATGTTTATTGATCAACAACTTTATCGTGTTATTTGGATAGAATCATATAAAATTCTTCTTTCACTCGGAGCAGATTGCTTACACAATGTTCCTCTGTGTGATTAGCTTATTTAAACCATTGGACAGTAAAATAAATACCTGCGATGCTCTACTGCTCAACTTTTTTTTTTTTCATTTCAATCTTTATTTCACAAAGTTACATATAAACGAACAAATAAATATAATTGAAAAGTTAAAACAGATAAAGCCAGACAGGAGTATTGAGGGAAATCTGAAAGATAGTCTCAAAATCTCCGCAGGCATATAAATACAGATAAATATTACAGTACAAATATGATATGAGCACACAATATATTACATCATTAAAAGTACAAAAATAAAACCTGAAGACAGCCAGGGTAAAAATGAAAGAGGATAAAAAAATCTGAGACAAAGATGGCAGGGAGCCCAAATGGGTTAAATTAAATTGCACCAAAATGTGTTGGCTTAAAAGCCTGAATTGGAGTTAATTGCACCTAGAGGAAAATAAAAATAAATAGGACCAGCCTACAACACAGACCAATCTTGGTCAAATTTTGAATAAAAAATTGAGTAAGAACATGTTATTGCACGACGACTGATAGATTTCATGAGTTTTTTGAAGGCCAGCTTCTTAGGTTTGTTTGTAATAAAAGAAAACATTGATTGGAGGGAGCACTTGTTTGAATCAGAAATAAGGCCTCTACTACCAACTTCAAAACAAATGAGCTTGGTGTCATAACCCTGGTCCTGCAAATCATGAACAAGGCCTGTATACTTGTTCTGTTTATGATCGTGGGCTCTGTGAATATTTGGTTCAAAGGGAACGGTTAATTCAAAAATGATGATCGATTTAGAGCTCTCACTTATCAGGACAAGATCAGACCTCTGTTGTGTTGGCAAGATGTCAGGGGGAATTGTGGTGCCAGCTATTTTGTTTGCACCTGAAAGGCTGAAAGGTCACAATAAAAATTCCATGACTGTCCATTATAGACAGAATAACCATAACAGCCATGCATTACCCGACATAGGCTACCTTTTTGGCGGAGAAGGCCATTATCATAATTATCTTATTGACTTGTAGTTGTAGGTTACATTCTCCAAGGAGCAACGAGAAATATACAAGATACATATATTCAACAAATGAGGTGGAGAAAATCAAATTAAAAAGATTTTGATGTCAATCCAAAACATCTTCACTATATAAACGAGATATGTTTAAATTTGCCAAGCTTGCAACTATAGTCACCTGCTTTACAACTGACATGATCGTTGGTTGTATTAAAATTTGCCAGTGCATAAGTCATTAAACATGGATAGATTTTAAAAACTACATTCAAAACGTTATATCAAGGTTAAAGGGCAATCAAGGCCGTACAATGCGTTACAGCATGGTCAAATAAGTTCAAGACCCGATGGTTATTTGAAGATAAATGTTTTAAAAATTCATTCATCTGGAAAGAATTTTTAGGTTTCAAATAGATAGAATTATCGACATGAATAATATAATTAAGTCATTTATTTTTAAAGAATTATCAGGTCTTGAAATCTATTGACCTAAGGATCGTTGTTACAGAGATAGGGAGATTCTTGATAGAGGTAAGAAGCCCGGGGGTCACTCAAGTATAATGTTGCAGGCATAGAGTGACCACAGTTTTTCAAAACACCCCCTAAAGGGTGATTGTTTCTGAAGCCAAAATATATCCTTTTTCACCCATTCACACCCTAAATCGGAAATTTACCGTTACCTTTTTTAACACTAGGGTTTGAAAAAGTACCCTATTTCTTGAAAGTAAGCTAAAATGGATGTTTTGATACCCTAAAAGGTGTCACCTGATACACCCTTTTGTCCTCAAAAACAACCCTAATTCACCTTTTTCTTGGTCACGCTATGCCCGCAGCATTATACTTGAGTGGCCCCCTAGGGTAAGAAGTTACTTGCTTCTTCTTCTAGATAACATAAAACCTTCAATATTTACAGCTCGCCGTTTTTTTTTTAAAGAAATGGAGAGTATTGGAATCTCAGCCGTATACACGCTTGTATGAAATCTCGGCCCTTTGCATATCGTTGTGCGTATTACTGGGTACTCGTCGCGTGTGGTAATAGCAAAATACGATGTCAAAATATATCACGGTAGAGCAACAATAGAGTAATTTTGTCAATGTTATGTCCATTACAAAGTTACCTAATGGCGTGGCATTTATAACAGGAACTTATTAGGTCATCGTTCGTAAAATGACTTTGCAAATTGAAGGAAATGATCACACGGAAAATGACCGTCAAATCGTTTGCTTATGGCATCATGATTGGTAAATATTCAATACAAATTATATTTGTTATTTTGATTTCTTTACTCTTCTCCATGAATTTGAAATGATGACTTTTATGAAATCCCTTTTGGTTGGGTCAGGGTAAGTTCGTGGTCACATTGATAGAAGAGCCAAGAAATGAAACGAAAAAAGAGTTGACAATTCAATTGGACACTTCGCGAAATTACACTACAAAAAATAAGATAAATAAAAAACCCAATAATAGTCATTTGACGTGCCATTATATAAGCTAATGATTATCCTATAGCAAGACAGTAGTTTTAAACAGGGGTAAAATATTCCAGAAATGCCGAATTGTCTATTTTCTAGAAAACATGAGGCTTGGTTTAATATTACTATCCTTGCCATAATCAGAATAACCAAGTTTTAAGATTTTTTTGGTGAGATTTTAAAACCATTACAAAATCTACACAATTTGTGTCATAGTGAAACATTCAATTAAACACATCTGTTGAATTTTGCAACTCTGAATAGAAATTATGTTTCTCGTCACATTGTTTACGGCTAATTCCATGATCTTGTATCACATACATGAATTTATCAAATTCAATTCTGACATAAAAGTAATACCTGAGTTGAAAGTAAAGAAATCAAGGTCTCAGGAACTACTTTTGTTTTTTCCATAAAGCAAATAGAACTTATTTTATGACTGGTATAAGTTGTATGTTGCCTTAGTAACATTTTACCCTCACATTTGCACCAAAAAATGATTTGGTACTGAAACAGAGAAAAACATCTGAGATTTTTCCTTATTAGTGTATACGAAGCCTCAGTGTCTGTGTTCTATAGTACAATCATGTTTTAGTAATAAATGTTAATCATAGCCGAGTAGTGTGTTGTTAGAATTTGCCGTTTTCAGATGTCACGCCTGTCACGAAAACCATGACAAGTTTTTGTTGTGTTTTATTAAAAGGTCATGTTTTGGTGAAACATCAATATCTATCTTCTATCATGAAATCTTCATCTGCAAAGCAATATGTGTACCGCCGCGGCAAAAGGGTCCAGTTGTCGGCTCGTACATGTTGCTCCTTGTAGCATATCTAATGTATGGTATTTGTATACATCAGATATGCTACAATGAGCAACATGTAGGAGTCGACAACAGGACCCTTTTGCCGCGGCGGTACACATATACAAACATTCAGTGATTGCTTATTTCTCCACTATTACATCTCAAAATCGGTCAGGCCTGTCACAAAGTCGAAATCCCGGAAATGTTTAAGTCGCCATTTTGAAAAAAATGTGCATGCTATAAGACTCAAACTAAAGAGACATGTTAGAATCATAATTTCCCTTCTTATTAGCAAAAACCCCGACGAAAATCTGATGTTTAGAACTTTTAAAGCAAAATTTTTGCTTTTTGGTGGCCATTTTTGCCATAATGCAATTTTGCCTAATTTTCCAATCCAAAAGTGCTTTATGATGTCATAATTACGTAACGCCTTGGCCGATTTTGATGATCTTGGTATCGTTGGATAGGGGAGGATCCTACCCATCTATTAATAGCAAAAGCAAGTTCATAGGAAAATATTACGGTGGTTGCAACAACCATCCCGAGGACGTGTTACAAAATTAGCTCAGGAGGACAAGGGTTAAAGTTCAAAGATAGATTAGACTTGCATAAGACAGTATTAAAAACTGTTGAAAATAAATCATAATCATAAATAAAGAAGTTATAACAACAGATTCATTGCTAAAATCAAGTTTTACTAAGTGTGCACAAATGTCACGCATGTCACGTCACGCCTGTCACGAAATTATTTAGCCTGTATTCTCCAAGTTAAGAGCTGCAGCTCCAAAAGTGAAATGTTTCCTGATGGGTTCCCCCGAGGAGATATACTGCAACATAAACAGGAATTAAATCTCCCGTGGGAAAGAGATAGAATTCAGCATTAAACCACATTTTTGAAAAGGCAGTGTCAGTTTAGGTCACGCCTGTCACGCACACTTTGTGTCCCCATTTTAAAGACAGTTATTGAGTTAGATTAAAATTTTCACTTTTTGCATCCAATATGGAATGTTTACTACAACATATAGGGATGTTTCCGTGGTATTGCCTGTAGATAAAATTTACCAGCTATTCTAGACAAAAACGTTCATGCAAAAATCACGCCTGTCACGATGGAATTGGCCTTACATATTCTGACTTACAAAAAATTCTTGTCCATGGTTTTTGAAAAATAAGGGAGGAAGAGGGCTTTTAATTTTTTTTTATTGTTAAACAACTAAACTATTAGTACGCCCAAGGGTGATTTTTCTAAAATACACATTCAATAAAAAATTAACTTCATATTCAATAAAATGATGTATATTAAGTGCAAATTCATTTCATTACATTTTATGTATGTCGCTGTGTTGTATGTAATGTATGCGCATCATCAGTTGCAAGGCTCAACTTTTGAACAATAAGCTATACTTTCAAGTGCATTATTAGTCCATTAATACATTTAAGCCATTACACGTGCGTACTCGGTTAAAGTAAAGGAATGCAAGTAATGAAAAGTACAACATTGCCCAGTAGATATACGATGTTGCTTTTCATCAAATGTCTAACAAATATTATATTTATAGTTTGAACATTTTGCCTGTATGTGTATCTTTTACTATTACTAATTGTAGACAAGAACGTAACCTCTAAGATTAATGTCAATGTAAAATGATGACGACGATAAAACAATTCGTGTTTGCTATTTGTCATGTTTACAGATAAGCAACTTTATCATGTTAATTGGATAAAATTATATAAATTCCTTTACTTGGAGCTAACATACTGTCCTTCTTGTTTGAAATACCTGAATTTGGAAGTGGGATTAACGTACAATGCCTTAAATGCTATTCGCTGTCGATGTGATTACGTAATAGTCTTGTTTACCGCAGCCACCGTTCCACACTATACACCTAGCTCACAGTTACATAGACTTAACTAGGGAAGACAGAGAAATTTACTCTTCTGATCAAGAAATATTGCTATGTGGGCGCGTGTGGCCTAGCGGAACAGTGCAGGACTCATAAACGGGAGGTTGTGAGTTCGAGCCCCGCTAGTGCCAACGTGTTGTGAACCTGGGCAAATCACTTTATCACACTTGCCTCGTCGACCCGAGCGCATTGGGGAGCTGTTTAGGGGGGAATATCACAACCTAAGTGCTGATAGGTCTGCGCCTTCGGTCATTGGCCGCAAATGGCCTAGTTTAAGGCGAAATGGTTCTGACGATTCCCTTGTTACGGCGTAATAATAATGGCCAGCGCTTTGTATCCACTGGAAAAGGCGCAATATAAATGCCGGTATTATTATTATTATTATTATGTGAATGTGAAACGATCTGACCTTAGTAAATTGTAAATCGACTAAAGTAAGCGCGTGTAATTCCAATTGATGCTACACTATAAAAAAAAAAGATGTAATGATTGGAATGACTTAGTCTTAATCTTATAGGGGAAAGTTACAGGAAACTGTGATAAGGTTTGGAAATTATGGTAAATACGCTGTACAAACAGACAGCGTCCGTTATTCTACTGCTTTCTTTAAATATCCCGTTGTTTCTCGGTTTGGAAAATGCACTGCCGGGAAAATGACATATTTATTGGACCTATGTAGTGTGATAAATTTCAAAATGAGAAAGTAAGATATGTTTTGACTCAACCAAACAAGAAATAAAATGACAATTGATGTATATCAAAATGGAGAAACATTTAACCACATTTTTTGTTCGTGATTTCTTCTTTCAATAAAACACAGGCATATGTATATGCCTTTAATCATGGTAATGGTGTTTCTTAAAGCAGAATAGTGTTAGTTAGCCATCTCGGTGGTAATTCAGTTACTTGAATGTCGAATGATGCATAACACTAACCAAAATGTAGCAATTCATGTAAATAGGGACTAGAACAACACGTATCAACATCGATTTCACTCTACCGTAGGTTAAAGAATGCTTGCGCATATTGTTTTGTTACAGACATGACACAAAATCAATTTACTTGCATCACATTTCAGGGGAAGTTCAAAACTTTGATGTCTTCATGAACAAATGAATGGAATAATTTAATCAACAAAGCACATTGACATTAAAATCTCAAACAGTAGAACGGTCTGCTTGCCAGACACCCGTGTTGGTATATGTTCCACATCTGAACATGAAAGAAATTGTAAATGTATTACTTATTTTCCTTGCTATACCCATGCAAAAGGTATCTTTTGATTGATTACTTTCAAGCAATTTAATAAACCCTAAAAACCTGAAACTTCAACCATTGTTTTAATACAGACATATTGAAAAAGGTGAATTTAAGTATGTAAACAACAGCATCCCCTCGAAATGGGTAATTTGCAGATGATATCAATTTTGATTTTATCATTTCATCTGTTACAGCTTTTATCGAGGCGATCAGATTTTACAACAGGAAATATGCTGAAACTTTTTATTATTTTCTTAATTTTTTCTGCCTATTTTCACCATTTTCTTGAAAAGTGTTCTGTCCTTAAGTTCCCCTTTTCTGGGTAAGCCATCACATTATCATCAGAACCATAAAATTGTAAAAATTGAATTTCTTGTAGCTTTAATTTTTTCAAGTATTATCCGTCTAATCGCAATTTAACTACTTGAAAATAAACTAAAAGTACTAGTAATATAAAATTATGCAGCGTTCCAAATAGTTTAGTGAAGTAGAGATAGTGCAAAGTATTATGATTAAGTTTTCACATTATACATACATACATATACATACAACAAGGATTTAGTGCGCCATTCCCAAAAGGCTCAGGGCGCTTACAAAGTTACAATAAAAAGTACAAAAACAATTAACAATGCAATATTAACATAAGCATAAGAAAAAAACAATTAATTTGGAAATAAATGTGTTTTAAGTGCTTTTTTGAAAGCGTTTACAGAATTATGAGCATATATTACATTTGCTGCAATACTTAACGGCGCTGGGTCTGAACCGTTTTACTTCACTCTTTATATATAAACAGGTTTATGAATCAAATATTGAATTTTGCCGATTTTATTATTATTCGTTAAAGACGATATTGTTTAATTAATGCGCTATTTAGATTTGGATTTCTATATAATTGAAATGAACGTCCCTTGATCCAATCAAATGAAAATACTTGTATGAAATTCTGTTTCTTTGCACGTCGTTGTACGTAATATAGGTTGTACATGTATACAGTAAATACTTAGAAATGAAAATGAAAATTATTCACGGTACAATGTCA
>JXSR01S052814.1:0-10005 GCA_000969725.1 Ophiothrix spiculata
TTCAAACTGAAGAAAATAACAGTAACAGAAGTCAACAACTAAAGTATTTAAATTCAAACTGAATAGTTTCTGTTACAATAAGACATACCTGATTCTTTATCTTAAGAAATCTAATGTGAAACCAATAAATCTTTTACAATTTTTAAAACCTTGATGCTCTCTTTAATGGAACAGAAATTTTTATATATGTCAGTAATCAATTATACCAGCTGGTGTAAAACCCAGAACACATAAAATGGAGTGAAACTAAAACTTATTCAAGACCAAAAGGCTTTTATATGAATAAACCTATGATTTTTGAACTTTTGCACATGGCATGTGGTCAGGAAACCATGACATGATTGGTAACATCTTGGACCTCATTTCAATGATTCATTCAAATTCATTTATATTTTAGAACACACATAAAATATGAGTCACTAAAATGCATCAATTATATCAATCACATAAATTTCACAGTATTCAAATGACATTGCCTTCATCGCCTTTTAATTTAATGTTGCTATAATAGATATGGATAAATTTTTACAATAGAATGTCATAAGATGTTAAAACTTCAATTTTCCTGTTCATTCCAATCAAGTTGGTTATTTCTTAAATAGAAAAGAAACAGTGATCAGACATCCAGTTTCATAATTTTATTGTCCTACAAATATTGTGGCATTTGTCTGAATTTGAGTAAGGTCTGAAATTTCTCACGCCTGTAAAATACGCAAAAAATTGCAAGCAGAATAATCACACAATGTCAAAGTCAGATTCTAGATACTTCATAATGCAAACTGACAATATGACTTCAAGTTCAACAAAGAGTCACGATTCTCATCATCAAGTCAATTCTATGTAACAAACACCATCATCCTCTACCAAAATTATCCTTATGACAGATACTATGTGTTCCAAGACAAAGACTGATGCATCATCACTGCAAGTATCATCAGAATATCTGACAAAATGCTAATTACAATGACAGCAAGATGTCCACAATACCTTGCAACTTCATACGAAAACTTGCACAGCTGAGTTTACCCCTTTAGTTGCTCTAACACTTTTCTATGCTTTAATCCCTTGAATGCTTCATATCAAAGTTTATATGCTGAATCAAATGCTGACAAGACAGAAATACTGCTTCAAGATATATCATAGTTGTTATCTTGGAATTATATTAACACAATTCTTTAATCATAACCTATTTAACAGAATAGTCTCTAATGCATCCTAAAATGATTTTGAACTTAAATAAATTTCAAGAATTGTGCAAGAGCATGACATATGAATGTGTTCTTGATTATCACAGCCTGTTTTTGTTCCCGATCCCGTCTGCCTCAATTATCACAACTGGCGCTCCCATGAAACAAATCAAAGCTGATTTAACCCCTTTCTTAATAATAGCTCAATCATTTCCTCATTTCTATTTCAAGAATATGATGTTACCATTTCAACTTATCACAACAGCAGGGAACAAAACCCACAGACACTCGTATATAATTGAACTTCGCCTTGTGAGATGAGTGTAATTACAGCCTCCACTAATAGCCCCAACTGGTTAAGCCACAACACCTGTCCAATGATCGCCATGATTGCAATTTGAAATATCGCAAAGAGACAAGACAATATCATATATTCGCTAACTCACAGGGATTACACGCATGGGGATGTCTCATTTGCGTATTTACCCTTGCAATAATAGTACATACATCTGTAGATTTCATACGGGCTATCTATAACATATCAAGTGCATGCCATCAAGGCGATATAGATATAGTCATTTCAGTGATGCATAAAACATAATGTAGATGGAATTTGATACTACGACACACTTACCGCTTATAATAAACAAGTAAAGACAAGTTATTATCAAGATATTCTTACAGTTCTTCAAGAAAAGTTATACCAGTTGACTAAAAGGTTACCATGTTATCGGTTGGGGATGAGATCCCTGCTCTGTCTGCCCAATTAGTCGTATTATGCAAATCAACAAATCCATAGAGCTCTCAATGATCCATAGTAGGCTGAGTTTGCGACACAGTTTGATACAAAGGAATCTACCCAATTAAACTCAAGAAATTTCATTTGTGCATCTCTGCAGCTAGCATAGAAATATAATTTAAAAATATTGACGGTTGACCCACTTTGCATTATTTTGTAACTTTTTCATTTCCAAGTTATTGATGATTAACCTACTTTCAACATGCCATGAAATTTTAACAGAGCAAAACACACAATAGCGCTCGGTAAAATGCATTTTTCCTCTCTAATGCAACAATTTCTCAACTTGATGCAAATCGATCTTCCTTACAAGTGATGCTGAATTTACTGTCACTAAAGCTGACAAATTCAGTCATCATATCTTTGCTTCAAAAATGCAACATTAACATGAGGGCAACTTTCTTATGAATTGGTTATTTTTCACGCCATCCAATATGCCATCATATGTAACAGACATTGGTTATAACCTCTTCTTCACACCCCAGTGAAACATGAGGACTCGCTTGCACATATGTTCTAACAATCAAATAATCAAATGTTCCGAATCATTACAATGTTCAGACTCCCAAAATGAAACACTGTAGCAAGTCCGTGGGGAAGGGGAATGGATGAGGAGGAGGGAGAGGGTATATTCAGTACAACAGGGGACATGGGAGTACTGCAATGGGAAACAAAATCAGTATGTCAATGGGACAAGTTTGGTATTTCACTGATATTTTTCAAAAAAATATATGTGACGATATGGGATGTTAGTGACATAGTCAGGGAAATTTTCATTTTTTCCTGATTGTCTATTGAACATTGTTAATTGGGAAATCATTGGAAAATATTCAAAATATTGCATAATTTTTTAATTTGGTTCAAAATTTGGGCAATGGATAGACGTCTCATTCTTTGCAATGGGGTATTTTATGGGAATCAGTTTAGTTATAGGCAGGGAGGGAGGCAGGGCACATCTCTACCAATCCCAAACTTGAGTACCCCCTATCTCTGGGAGTGCAATTCCAGGATAAGACACTTTGTGATCATCTCTGCACTTCACTTCATCCGACACAGCATTTCATCACTTTATGTTTTCATTTCAATCCTATTAATTTTTCCGCCTGCTTTTCCATTCTTTTCTCTGCTTCGAGACATTTAAATTGCATGGCAGCCATATTGAATGGTGTTAATTACATGTTTACATGTCATTTGTATTTATTTCTCATATTCTCATAATGCAATATATTAATCACATGCTTTCATAGTTAATGAAGCTAAACTGTTAAGCTCTTTGGTGCTCTATTGGCGGGAGGGATTTGGGGAGGAGAAATTATGTGCAAGCTTAATTTGTTACTGCACTTACAGAAATCAGTCATAATTACTATCAACTTGGTTTTTATTAGCAACAAATGAATTGATTTTATCAAGAGATATCAAATTTAAATTTGATAGATAGAAATCAGAAACATAGTGAACTCTAAAACATGAATGAAATAAAATAATCAGATTTATATTTTAATCGTTTCGAAGGAAATCATCAACCAGGATTTCTTTTTGGATTTATGGATGACACATTTTACTTTTGTTACCGAATGCAATCTTTTCCATTTCTTACCATGAATTTTGAGTAACACCCTGGTCACATAACCACCGGTCGCTGACCGGTGTCAGGTAATCTGAATGAAGACGCAACGCTGGTATGACATCGGTATGACACCAGTGAATGCTTGCGAGCTCTTACGATGCCAGGTTGGTCACTGGTTCGTCTCTGGTGGTTATTTGACCATAACTGAAGACATCATAATAAACAGCAAGGTTTTAACTCAGAATTAAATTCTTGCAGCATGCTTCCGTTATCTCAGTCGGTCACCGGCCGGTGTCTGATCTGTGTCTGGTGAATTCAACACTGCATGACGCCATAAACACATCGTAACCTCGCCGCAAGGTTATGTGACCAGGGCATAAGTCATTCCTCACATTTACAGAGTGTAGACTGTGCTTGGTGTTTGTCTTTTGAAATTACGTGAGTAGAGCAGCAAACCTTGCTATCTGTTTGAATTACTAAACAAACGTTGTAGATGATGAGTTTGCTCTACATTAATTGCTTTAATCATTCTACAAACATATCAGATTCTTAGGCTCTGCAGATTGTATGATATATGATACCATGGAGATGGCATCATGGTCCCACAAATAATCAGTAGTACACATTTATATCAGTGCTATGTGGCGCAGTGAGTAAAGAATAGGGCTTGTAATCAAACCGTTGTTGGTTCAATCCCAGTTCGAACCACTTCTATCTTGTTCCTAGATATAGACTGATTTTAATAGACCAGTTGACCCATGTCAGTTGTTACTGTTTTGCCCGGCAGTATGTGCGTGCATCATTCAGCAACTTAATTGCATGTTTTGAAAATTCCTGCCCTGATAGTATGATTACATAGAAAGACATGGTAAAGATTTTTGAAAGCATGGTCCCTGATCAAAGCAAGATGCGCACACGTACATACTGCCGGGCAAAATAATAACAAAAGTCAACTGGTCCATATAGTTTGTCTGTGGGTACATAATCATGCTCTACAGCAGCACTCTCCCCAAATAAGCCTCTTGTGAGGGGAAAAAAATTGCACTGAATCAATCTTGGTGGATCTTGAGTTCTTCTGCAGCGCCAATTACCCATGACTTGACTTGCCAAATAATGCTTGTGTTGGGCTCTGTTTGATGTCACAAATAGGATGTCACAGATAGCTCAACAGACACGGATTCATCATCACATTAACACATTTTTTGACAGCTAACTGGATTAGACGAATATACCGGCAGTAACATTTCTTATGGAAAAATGTGTGCTCTTTAGAAGAAATCTTGTTGTGTTTGTTTAATGTATGTAGTTTGTGTGAATGTGCTTTGTGAAAAAATGCATGAATTGGATGTTAAAATCAAGTCTTGAGTTTTGTCATCAGTAGGTTACACAGAGATTAAGATGACTTCACCCTCTATTCTGAACTTTTTTTTTTCAAACCTGATAATATGCAATATGCACTGCTTAGAAATATAAACTTTCTACTTGTGATTTCCGGTATCGAGAGTCGAGTAGTCAAATTAGATAAGAAATGCACTATCCTTGAACAAGAATCTCATGTGTTCTTCCACACCCAAGTGTTTCATGGGTACTGTAATTCAACAATGGTAGACAAGTTACAAGATAATTGTGAAGGTAACATGCTCAACTGTGAAGGAGATGTTGGTGATATTACATAACAACAGTTGGGTCTGGTCCGATTGCTTGAAAAAGAGAGATGGGTTCTAAGACCAGCCTTGCACATATCCAACCAGTCCCATCCCTTTAACTTAACTTTATGTTATTCTAGGGTTTCTGACAAGACAGAAGAACTAAATACAGATTGTAGTTTATATTCAGTTTCTAACTGCTCTCATGTGTATCACAACAAAATCAAATCAGACATAGTCTGAATCCAATCTGTACTTTGGGACTTATTCTGAAATGTCAACACCTCCATTTGGATGAAATACTAGAAATGCTAGACATATTAGGCATTTAAAACAATGAAGCAGTCTTTGGTAAAACAATTAAATCTTTCATCAGCAGAACATTAAACCAAATTTGATTTAATTTAACCTTTTCTACTTGAACATTAAACCAAGTATGTTATTGTGTTCATAAAATTATATCAAAACAATATTAGGGTATTATGAATATCCAAATTGGTATGTATAATTTCAAATTCAATTTGGGCGTTATATTAATATTTGTAAGCTTTACAACTCTAAAAGAGAATGACTTTGATTGGATATGTTTTGAATGAGTATGAAATATGAAATTTTAAAATAACAATGATAAAAACTTCATAAGTGCCATCTATCTAGAACATATTCTGAGGCACTGAACAAAAATAAAAATAATACATAAATGCTCATATGTAGTCTTAAACAAATGCATCTGTAACAATTTTTTTTCCATTTTCAGTGAATCACAAACTACAAATCTTTAGGAAGTGAGTTCAAAAGTCTAGGCACAGTAAGAAGAACACAAGCCTTATCCCTATGTGAATATGTATAATGTCCAGGAAAGATTAAGATTAATAAGAAAATATTCAGTAGAATTGTCTATCAGTTTTGCACTCATGCATATATTGCCGCTATTAAGAAATATATTCTAAATGCTATCTATAATACCATTATAGATCTGAGCATACTATTATTTTTATTATATTATATCATTACATTTTTAATACAGTCACCAAACACGCCAAAGCTCTTTTTCAATTCTTATTCTATTCATTTTCTTATGATTAACCTTGACTTCTTGGTTTGTTATTTGATCAATGTTAAAAATCAATAAAAGCACTTAACCATCAAAACGTGTACATATCTGTTGTTGGAAAAGAGGAAAACGAATTGTTTTTCTTGCTGCTGATGCTGTGGTAAGTTGTCAATGGTAGTACTCATTTGGCTGGTGCATTATAGTTTCAGCAATTTCAATGAAACACATAGCTTGATGTATGTTGATTCGCAGTCTTCATTGTCTACTAAAGACTCCCAAAAAAGTATCGCCTCGTCTCACAAAAAAGGCTCGTGCGCAAATACGGTACTCGCAAACGTAATTTGAAGATATTGTGAACAAGCGCTGGAATTTCAGCTTTAATTTGATATCCTATTTTTGATAATTGACTGAGAAACACTGAAGTTATGACATTTTAAAACCCTCGAGGTCAGTTTTTAAAAGTTGCTAATTTCATTTTTCGCACTGTACAAACCAGTAACGCAAGAGTAAGGATGATAATGAGGTGAGTTTAGTCACTGGAACACGCGGTCATTGGTATCTAAGCATTATCCATCAACAATGATCAAGATACGGATTTTTTTCCCCGTTATTTTTTCCTTAATTCATTGTTATAAAGAATGAAAAAACGACATAAAACGAGAGAAATAACATTCAATTGGTAGTCATTAATGGCATTAAAGACATGGCGCAGGTACCAGACCACACTGGACGAATAACAGCGCGCAATGTTTTTTTTTTAAGGCTGGTATAATGCCTACCAGTTGAATCTGAAGTTTTATATTGTTTCTCATCATTAATAAGATGAAACCAAAAACAATATCTTGATGGATGATGGTTAGAATCCAATGACATATGGTTTGTAAAAAAAAACCTCGAGCTTTAGTGACCAAACTCACCTCATCTTGATCCTTAGGTCTGCACTACTGGTTTGTACAGTGAAAAAAATGAAATTAGCAACTTTTAAAAATTGACCTCGAGAGTTTTAAATGTTCATAACTCTGGTGTTTCTCAGTCAATTATCCAAAATAGGGTGTCAAAGGAAAGATGAAATTCCAGCGCTTGTTCACAATATCTTCAAATTACGTTTGCGAGTACCGTATTGGTGCACGAGCCATTTTTTTGAGACGAGGCGATACTTTTTTGGGAGTCTTTATATGCAAAACAAACATTTATTGGACAATGGAAACAAAAATCCAAGATAGAGATTGCCTTCACAGACAATGGGGCCTGCAATCTGGATTTTTGTTTACATTGTCCAATTAATAGTATTAGTAGTGTGCTTTAGAAACTAAAGACTGCATATGCATACATGAAGCAATATCTTTCAATGGCATTGCTGAATGCCCATTTGCCATTGGCAGCATTGATATTATAAGGAAAAGAAGATATGAGGATCTTCCAATCATGTCTTACTTCCAATGGCATTTTTGTAGAGATTATAATGAATGACTTTAAGTGTTCAAATATAGCACAATCAGCAGACCTCATCCCAATTTTGCATTTCAGGTATGTTTTATCACTAAAGCCATTCATGACATCATGTACAAAATACCCATTGGAAGCAGGGCATAAAGGGAAGGTCCTGTTATCTTTTGGTGCAAGATGTGTCATGATAGCTTTTGGTATTTCTGTCATCATCACTGTTGTTGGTGTCACTTTCATAAATGCAGCTGGTGATGATTTTGTCCTTACAGCTGATGGTGATTTTGGGATTTTTTGCCTCCAACTTTTGACATTTCACATCAAAAATCATCCAAGTTCAGACCATTTTATACAATATCCACAATTACCCCAAGTTATTTTGAAGCCAAAAGCTTATCACTGCATGCCTTTAATGACAAACAACTAATATTACATTATCTATCAATTTCACCTCTGTATAATGTTCATTAAACTCGACGTTTATTGCATCAAATGTAGACATGTGGCCGCTGATGGTGTTTAAAAAGCCTAGATAGATTGCATCTCATATCAGAGAATCTAGAGTTCACTTGAGATGTTTAGCCTTCCATCCTGGTATTTAAATAACTGCATGCTACAATTACTCCATTTCTACAATGTAGGGCTTCATTTAATATACTCGGCTAACAAACAAGAGATACGTTACTTCCCAACCGGAAAAACAGACGACATAAAAAATAAAAGATACATTTTATGGTCTTCATTGCCATTATTTCAAAAACAGAATAATTATTTTTCTTGGAATAATAGGGAACCTATTTTTGTGTGGATTCATATAAATATATCACAGACCTTAGTCTGCCATATGTTCAGAAGCCTGCAAATGACCAATCGGTCTGGTCTCTATGACTGGTCCATTTAGGTCAACTTTCATGGCTTCTGAAACCATAACTTAACCTTTTTTAATTAATTGGTATGTCTGTGACCAGGTTAGAAGTTCAACAACAAAACTAATGATATGAGTAATTTAAGTGTGCAGTTTTGTATCCAATTTTGATCTGTCCTTACTGACCCAACTGGAAACTCTAAAGTAACCATCCAAGTTTGGTTCCCAATGACTGGTCCATAAGGTCAACTCTCATGGCTTCTGAAACCATAACTAACCTTTCTTTAATTAGCAATACATATCTGACCAGGTTAAAAGTTCAACAACATAACTAATGATGAATAATTAATATTTGTAGTTTTCAACCAATTTGTATCCTATCCTCCCTGACCCAATTGGAGATAAAATCTCTATTGACACTCACAATCAAATTTAGAGCAGATGTCATATTTCCACAACGAATAAACTTACAATGTACATACAACTATGGTCAAATAAGGAGTGAAATTGACAAATTAATTAAAATTTGTACCCTAATCCCATATCATCAAGGTTAAATGCACAATTATGGCTGCACTATTGTCATTAATTGCAATCATATATCCCACCATCAATTAAAATGATCGATAATAAAATGACCAATTTTT
The DNA here is from genome assembly GCA_000969725.1 of Ophiothrix spiculata. Taxonomy (NCBI): domain Eukaryota; kingdom Metazoa; phylum Echinodermata; class Ophiuroidea; order Amphilepidida; family Ophiotrichidae; genus Ophiothrix; species Ophiothrix spiculata. The sequence continues at coordinate 9,209 of JXSR01S052814.1, forward strand.
TAAACAAATTTGAGGATTATTTTACAATTAAAGAGTGAATCATTGCATGATGGATTAAACAATAATGCCTGCACAAAATGTCTGCATTAATTTGCCATATTTGAGCATAGAAATAGTTCTGACACAAATGAACTTTATGACCAACCATTGACAACAAAATGGTACTGATGGATTGCTTGTCCATGGGTCAGTACAGCCAATTAATTCAAAGTCTGGGCCAAGTTTACCTACTTGCTATTTTTCCATCCATCATCCAATGACCATTTATTTCACTTATTGAGCTACAGGTTGCATGTAGCTGGCAGTTTGACCATTTGATTCCAAAGATGGTTGCAAACTGCTGGTAGGTATTCATCCGAGTCCTTCAAATGCTCAAAATTGTAGCAATATGTTCAAGACAACAAGGCATGACAACATATCATTAAACATAGAAATGCAAGATCTGCACAGCTATATTATTAGCTATTTCATATGTTTATTTATCAATATGGTGATATGAATGCAAAAGCAAGTCATTCTTAAACCCATTTATCATGTAACAATCCTAATATATTGGCCCATTTCATATGATTCCTAAATATGTTGTTTATGGATGCAGGGCCGTCAAACACTACCCTCAACTTTACTGACCTTTTGAAAAATTCTCACAACTTCAAAGGGGTAGGGCCTACAAATTTGCATATCTTGAATTCACAATATCACCAACCCTATAATAGGCCTAATGGACTTTGTCCATTTATTAAGGTTTGCTGCTTAGTACGATGATTGAAATCGGTTGAATCATTGATGGCAGAAAG